>CAXKVI010000784.1:22500-130000 GCA_964058755.1 Campiglossa producta | reverse complement strand
CATAGAAAAAGTTTCTGAAACTGATGTATATAAATGGCGAACCTGAAGCTTAAGCTTAAACTTATTCTTTGTTCTGATTATTACAAAATCTTTAATTCCCGGAGCTTGTCTACTGATGCTGTCGCATTCATAAAAATCTAATATTTTTTGTTTGACTTCCTCGTTCAAACACCTTTTGCTTGGAGGTTGCAAACGATTTAAAGCGTCATCATTCTCGCATTCGGCTAAAAGCCTTTTGAGAACCTCCTTACTTTTCAAAGGACAGCGTGGCAATGTTCTACGAGTACGAGCGGCTGCCTTTCCGACTGATTGGACATTAAACTTCAACGAAGGAACAGGGTTAATATCAGACATTCCTTTTTTCTTTAGCCTGTGCTTTTCTACGCGTTTCTGAACTTTTTGTTTTTGGGCGTCCAGCAAGGAGTTCTTTTTATTATAAGGTAGGGTCTCAATCAAACGTTTTTTCTTACCACGGCTTTTTCTGGCAAACTCCTTTATTTTGACTTTGTAGTCCTCATACTTCCCTTCCGTTTTGAGCTTTTCCCTCATTTTTTTCATTCTATCAGAGGCATCGTAAATAGTTCTAAAAAATAACAAAATATCCGCAAAAATATAAAGTTTGTTTGAAAAGGTGGGTAAGAACGTAAGCGTTCGTCACTGACGTTACAAAAGCGCAACGGATTTTTTTACATTGTATACTATTTTAAAAACAAATTTACTTTACATAGTTTATGTAGTTACCTTGTAGATGGAGAATCGAAGATTTTAACTTGATTGGCAGAAAACTATATATTTTATGCAATAAAATGCTTATTTTCGTCACTTACGTTACAAAAAAAGCGCACAACAATTTTTTTTTTTACACCAAAAAATGTTTGTGCAAATTTTTTATACTTTTCAAAATTTCACTAAGAATTAAAATAAAAGTAACATGTAATGCCTGGTTACTAAGATTCACACAGTATAACATATATAAAGTAGTTTTTTAACAAGGTATTTAACAACAAAAAAAAAATGTTTTTAGTTGTCCTAAATTGTTCAAGAATATTTAAGTTAGGCTTATGCGAATGTCATTCTGGCATTTATTCATCATGATTTAATATATTTACAACAACTTAGCCATATTACCAACTTAAAAACAAAATGTTGGTTTTTTCGCTTTCATCAATCTCTGCCATGG
This sequence comes from Campiglossa producta, assembly GCA_964058755.1. Taxonomy (NCBI): domain Eukaryota; kingdom Metazoa; phylum Arthropoda; class Insecta; order Diptera; family Tephritidae; genus Campiglossa; species Campiglossa producta. The sequence continues at coordinate 128,820 of CAXKVI010000784.1, read as the reverse complement.
AAATTCCCATGTAGAGAATTTACTAGTGTGGGGCGTTTTCTTTCGTGACTCATCACTGAACTGTAAGGTTTGTGAGTTGGTTCAAAATAAAATAAAATAAAACAAAATAAAACAAAATAACACAAAAAAAAATAAAAAAAAGAATGAAAAAAAAAATAAAAAATAAAATAAAATAAAAAAAAAAGAATGAAAAAAAAAAAAATAAAATAAAATAAAAAAAATAAAAAAATAAAAATAAAACAAAAAAAAAAAACCAAAAAAAAAAATAAAAAAAAAAATTAAATTAAAAATAAAAAAAAACCTAAAAAAATTTATTAAAATAAAAAAAATTAGTTAAAATAATATTAAATAAAGTAAAACAGGGCTAACCCAAACATCGATAAGTTGATACTATAGTTTTAAGAAAAAAAACCTGGCTCTTGGTTAAAATCGGGTATTTCTCACTTTGTAGAAAGCCACGCTTTTAGTTTCAAGAAAAGCTTTTCATGCTCTGTATATAACCTACAAAATCTCAGGTGCGCGTCTCCTGGAGCACAAGATAATTTTACAAAACCTCCAGACTGGACAAGTAACCAATAGCCATACTAAAAAAACATTTATGTACTCGTTTTTCTCATATTGCTGTATCCTTACCGTTTAAGGACTTCATAATTAGTACATAAATCGATATTTTTTTGTACCACATGCTCAGGATAACCCGTACAGGATCACACGTTGTAGCGCATACCGAAAATATCAACAAAATGTGGTTACGTGGTTACTAATTTAAAGGATAATTGGAATGTGGGCTAAATATTACTTTTTTTTTAAATATCCTTTAAGGACATGGGGATAATGTCCTTTAAAATTATTATCCTTCAACTTTCCAAAATTTCGGTGTGTTTAAAAAAGTTGTAATCTAATAAAAGTTCTGAAATTCTATATACAAATATTAAAAAATGCACAGGAGATGGGCAGGAGATATCCTAGAAATTGATCTTACAATATGGGTATCAAATGAAAGGTGTTTATGAGGGTCTGAAAGTAGTGTCAGTTTTATTTATATATGTCTCCGTTTCGGTGATATCAACCAAAACATGAATAAAATTTATCTAATCTTGTATGAATTTTAAAAAGTGCACTACAGTTGCAAAATTTCAAGATATATACAATTAGTTTTGCTAGAAAACATATTGTCACTCAATCTGCCAAACTATTTTTGAAATTCCAAGAACTTTTCTCGTGAATACGTTTTTCCCAATATCCTTGCAAGGAATCCTGTTATCCTTATAAAAACTCAAAGGTGGGGAAGTAGGCACCGGTTGCCGTTATTCTAGAAGAATAATTTTTTTCCATACATTTTTGGAACGCTCTACCTAGCAGTCCACGTATATTTTGGGTCAACCTTTGACAACTATCATATGGTTAAAAAAACAGGTGCTCCTATGCTTTTTTTTGCTTTGTTTCTCCAAATGTCAAAAGTCTGCAGTTGTCAGTCGATTTTTGCGAGTTTTTTGTAGCTTCCATATAGAGTATATTTTGATGAAGTTTCCAATAACTGAGAACAAGTATTCCTGGTACTCTCCCTACGTAGTAGCTTAGGCTTATCCTAAAATGGGTTTTATGTTTTTATTTATTTTTAGTACACAGTTTGACCTTTTGCAAGTTACTTCACCTCAACATTTTGATTCACATACTTCTCACACACCTAAGTACATACAGTGGTTGGCGGTGAAATAAAACAACTTTTTATACTCTGTATAACTTCTAGGCGGATCAGCTTAGACATGTGCCATACTGCAGCTGAGGATATTTTCAGCGTTTCTTTTATTTTTCCTAAGGTGTTCTTAAATATCCCAGTCTCTAGCCCATGGCAACTGCTATGTCATAGTCGAAGTTTTGTGTGGACCGATTTTGTATAACCAGTGGAACTTTCAAGGTTGAGATGACCTTCTGTAAGGAAGAAGAAGGTTGGAAATGAGAGGCCTCATAACTGATCATCAACCAAAGTTCCACGTCATTGATTATAGTGGAGTTATGCCACCTATTGCGACAGGCATACCTTCCTCAGGCATATTCTAAGCCCCTAACCCGTAAGTTCCATAGAACAGTCTCCTCAGGGACATATAGCTTCCTTTTACTTTGGCTTTCTGTGATGGCTTCTCTACTTGACTACTTAAAAAACCACCTGATATAGAATATCGGTGATGATCGTAGAAGTGCTAGGCTTTCCCATGAGCGAGGGACTTTTTTTGGAAACAGCCGACAAAAACATCAGTTAATACTGCTGGCCCTGAGTATATCGCTGCTTCAAGGGTTATGTTCGACATTCCTCAACCTTCTTTGGGGTCTGCGCTTTGTAAAGTTCAGAACCACAGTGTTGGAAAAAAATGATTGGACGACACGTTTCAAAAGTGTAGGACAGGGGAGTTGTTTTTTAAAAGTTCTTTTTTAAAATTACTTACTTACTTCAAATAGCCTTTAATAGCGTAGGCGATTTTCGACGTCCTTTGAAATTAGCCATCATAATTTATGGAAGGGCGTTCTCTTGCTTCTCTAGATAGAAATTTTAAGTGCATTTCTTAGAGTTATGAAGATACCATAAAGCTCTAGATTTTGAGAACGCGACTCCAGAATCGGGTTCTGGTATTGTTTCCATCTCCTTTCGTTAGTGTGACTCCATTTCATTGGTCATCACTGTTATCCCACTTGAGATTTAGAGTAAACAAATGTTTAATATCTAGGCTTAACTGTGGACTGCGTAATGTCTGCAGTAGTCACATACGTATGTATGCACGTATGAATGTGTATGTGTTTGCACAAAAAATATCTTTACCTTTCAACAACAGCCGTCCAAGCAATTTTACTTCATTTATTTACCTTTCGCCTGTCGTTTCTGGAAATATTGTGCTTTTGTATGCTGTGATTTTACCTTTACTTTGCGGCTCTGAATTTTCTTCTTCTCTTTTGTGTTAAAGTTAAGCTGGGCAATCAATTTTCGAACATTTGCTCGCGGAAATACATATGTCTGTACATATGTAGTTCTTCTTGTATTTATCAATCTTATATAAACGATTTACTATTACAATTCCCCTGCTCAAACATGCTTACTACGTGGCTATGAAAAGTCGCTTTCGGACTGTCATCCTCTGAACTGAGGACATACTCGTATGTTAACTTACATTTATACATGTGTACCATATGAACAGAACTAAGAGTATATTTACTGCGTTCACAGTTATTCTGTAGTCCTGATTTACTCTGTAATCCTGGCCAATTTTTTCTGCTTTACTTATTTGGCCGTTCTTATTCCTGTTTGCTATCAATTTTGCTACGTTTCACCGGATTTTCCGTTCAAGTTTTTTCCGTTACTTTGCTGATTGGGAAAAACCTGAATTCAGGAATTTTTTCTACATACACGTTTGGTATATAAATCATGTAGTTCTCATACCCAGTTGTACTTTTCGGGAGAGAGGAGACGAAAGCCTTACCTGTATAAATAAAGAAATAAATAAATAAGTGAACGAACGGCTTCGCCGCGGCACAATATGCATATGTATTGCAATTATACACTCAGAAAAAAACATTCCTTGCCGCTAGGAAAAATGCGTTATTCCAATGAAAAATTTGCGTTCTACACCTTCTTACTATAATAAAATTAAAGTTTGGAATATTTTCTATCGATTCCATAAAAAAATGTTTGCCCATGCTTGCCCCTCTTGATTTAATGACGAAAAGTCATTTCAAATTTTCATAAAAGTGACATGACGTATACGTAACATTTTTTTGTTAACGAATATGTAGACATGAAGAAACAAATACAATACAAACAAATACATACAAAAATTACTAGCTATTACTTTAAAAGGAAGCTGGAGAAATACTAAATAAATATGATTACAAAAAGTACAGAGATAAGCCTGAGATTTCGTTATAGTGTTAATCGTAACATACCCTGCAGGGAAGGCAGTCACTAGTGAGACCAATTTTAGGTTCAGAACTAGAGATAAAGTGGCTAATAAGACATAGTGTGATAGTGACTAGATTTTCACTAGTTCAAAAGCAGCGATTGATGTTGTGTGATACGTGGGGACCTGTGATGTTAAATGTGTTGAGTCTGGTCTGGGTTTATGGGTTCCAAATAAAAGAACTAGATCTAAATTGGTTATTTTAGAAATGGTTCAGTACTATAAAAATAGTATGTACCAATAAACGAACTAGATGCAAACTGTCGAATTTTCTACCAGTTCGGAACTGTCGAAAAGGTAATGCGGCGTGGGACAGCGTAATTATGGTGTAATTCCTTAAAAAGAACAAAGGTGTAATTAAATACTGGCAATCATAAGTATACGATGGCCTGATGGTAGACACTTCAGTTCGGCATTCCAAATATTGTGATTTCGATTCTCGGTGGAGGCAATATAAGACCTCTGTAAAATAGTATTTTTTGTTACTTTGAATGTCAGTACCCATAAACGCACTAAATTCTAACTCTCGAATTTTGTACCAGTTCGGAACTGTCGAAAAGGAGGACAATTTCCACAGCCTAGTACATCGCAATGTAAAATTCGCCTAAGAGAGAGAAGGCGAACTAGTAGGGGTCCCGAACGCACTAGAAGCATAAAAGCCCTGAACCAGAGATTTTCCCTACAGGGTAGGAAACGAGATGATCGATAAGTTAAAAAGCAAGTATTACAATTTTGTTCAAATCCCCTTTTGTGAAATCCTTTCTGAACCCAGAAATATTCGACAGAGGCTTACCAAATATTGAAATATAGGGGGATAAATCTCTTCACTGGGATGCAAATTATCATCAACGCTAATGCAAGTGGTGACTGCAGAAAAGAAAATTGAAATGGTAATTTAAGGGACTAAGGCCCTCGATACCGAAAAATCCCCCTGTTGCACCTTTGTGAGCACGAAAACGAATTTTAGCTTTACAGTTCAACTTTGAAATACAATTTGTATATGATCGAAAGTACATACTACATAGTACCATATTCTTTAAAAATAAGATCAGTTTTAGCTTTTAGAAACTTTTTACAAAGGTTAAAGAGTGTGACTCCTGGGACATTTTCCTGTTTTTTCGTGATACAATTTTTAAGTTTTTTCAGTATTATCGATGCAGTTCCCTAAAAATTTAGCTATGCAACTAGTTACCCCTAACCCATGATAATAAAAAGACCTTTATTGTAAAGTTCTGTCAGAGCAGTGGGAGTTTATGGCATTTTAAAAATTTGGTACTTTTCCTCTTTTGTCCCATATGTGTATATCCGGATTATCTCGTGAACCGCTTCACCGATTTGGGTTGCCACCTGGGGCGGTTTACAGGGCTGCCACCTATCTCAATTTTTTTTTAATATTGTAGAAAAATATGCCAATATGGGTATCAAATGAAAGGTATTTTCAGCAACATGCCAACCTACCGCAGTATATTTGCATATTCGGACCATTTCGGGAACCGCTTGACCGATTTAGATGAAATTTGGCATATATGTCGATAGTATGAAGGATTCTAATACCATCCACTTGGGGGTTTTCTACTTGGGGGGTGTACAGGGTTGCCACATATCGTCTTTTTAATTTTTTTTTTAAATTATGGGTATCAAATGAAAGGTATTTTCGCCGTCATTTCAACTAAAATATTTTCAAGTAGCGTTGCCGCTCGGGGGTTACCATTTTACCGTATTGTATATTTTTGGGATCATATTTGGATTACTTTAGAATCATTTTGAGATCATTCAAGGGTCACTTTGGGATAATTTGGGGCTATTTTGAGATCATCGGGTTCAATTTTGGATTAATTTGGGACAATTTTGTGGTAATTTAAGATCATTTTGGGATAATTTATGATGGTCTTTTTGGGTTCGTTTTGGGAACATTTTAGGATCGTTTTGGGTTCCATTTCGGATCATTTTGGGAACATTTAAGGGTCTTTTTGGGATAATTTTGAGATTATTTAGGGATTTTTTAGGGTAATTTTGAGATAATTTTGGGTAAGTAAAGTTAGCAGAAAATTGATAGCACCGAGTAAGCTCGGTCCCCAGGTACTGGAGGTTGAATTTAGACTTCACCTACAATTTTTTTTTCAGCTTGTGATTTTTTATTTTATTTTTCAGGGTTACTACTTTACATATTTTATGTTATAATTTTTTCTTTTATTTTTCTTTGTAATTTTTTGTTTTTACAATTTGAACTTTATTTAAAAAAAATGTATTTTTTGAGTTTTTTACATTTTTTTATGTATGCATTATTAGTTCAAATTAATAGTATTAAAAAGTTATAACTGCTGAATAACGTTATATGTAGCTCATAATACTTTTTTACATTTAATTTCCAGAAAAAACTCAAGCGCAAACGGAAAGCTAGGCCAATAAAGCATTGTTTGAGCTGCATTACACTCTACACCTGCACCACATCACCGTTAAAGTTGTTGGACACTAGATTTGGTAGTGCGAGTGGGAGTCCCGAGGCCAAGTATTTAGTTACATAAGTGTTGAACTTGACAGGCTTTTAAATGGCAATTTCGCACATGAAAAGAAATGTGAATAAGATGAACATCTTTCAAATAATTCCTGGAAGGACTTTTCTTTAATAATGATAAAATAAAGAAAATAAAAACAAAGAAATAAGAAACAAAGAAAAAAATAGAAACAGGCCGAATGAAAAAATGATGGTCTATAAAAAGATTGTTGAAACAAAAGAAATAAATATACTTTTGTGTATGAAAAAATAAATAAAATAACAAGAAACAAATAAAAAACAAACAACAACAAAGGTACAACAATATATAATCCAAAAAAGTGCACATAAAAAATTGCCAACTTTCACCAAAGAAACATTCGTCTCTTGGCAGGACACATCACTAAACCAAAAGTCTATCAAAAGTCCTTGAAACACGAATTGGCATACAGCCAAACAAATAAATATCTACAAAATCTATACAAATACTACTATAGTAACAATTTCTTTTTGAACATGCTAAAATGTACTGAAATGTGTACTAAATAAGTGTGTAGTAGGTGTGTTAGAGTGATTGATAGTGAGTGATATATGCCTACGCTTAACAACTCGAGTGTCTTACACGTCAGACGTCGGGCCAACATCCTTGAATCACCAACGTCGTCTCAACGAAACCCTTCTCATCTAACAAAAAAAAAAAAAAAAACGTGCAAGGTGTGCCACACAATAAATCGCAATGGCAAGGTAAGTGCCAGTTTGGTTTCTTTTGTTCTTATACCCTCGAAAAAAAGAAAAATAAGGAAATATTTTCCGCCTTAGCAATTTTTCTGAAAATCTCTACATAGCAGATTGTCATACTTATCGCACCCTAATAAAACCTACTATAGCCAGTACATACAATTTTTTTTCTTTTTGGCTACTATCGTTACTCTTTAAAGAGCACAGTGATGCGAATTTTTTAAAATCAAATAATTTTTGCGCAATCCATAAGCAATTAACTGAATGTTACTCTGATTTTGAGGTGTGACTCTTTTTGATTTAGTGTGCGATATATGTATGTATATTATGACGAAAGCTCTTGCTAGGCTTTACACAGTTAAAATTTAAGTAACCTTAACCCTGAATAGGAATAGGGATAGGGATGGGGATAGGGATAGGGATAGGGATAGGGATAGGGATAGGGATAGGGATAGGGATAGGGATAGGGATAGGGATAGGGATAGGGATAGGGATAGGGATAGGGATAGGGATAGGGATAGGGATAGGGATAGGGATAGGGATAGGGATAGGGATAGGGATAGGGATAGGGATAGGGATAGGGATAGGGATAGGGATAGGGATAGGGATAGGGATAGGGATAGGGATAGGGATAGGGATAGGGATAGGGATAGGGATAGGGATAGGGATAGGGATAGGGATAGGGATAGGGATAGGGATAGGGATAGGGATAGGGATAGGGATAGGGATAGGGATAGGGATAGGGATAGGGATAGGGATAGGGATAGGGATAGGGATAGGGATAGGGATAGGGATAGGGATAGGGATAGGGATAGGGATAGGGATAGGGATAGGGATAGGGATAGGGATAGGGATAGGGATAGGGATAGGGATAGGGATAGGGATAGGGATAGGGATAGGGATAGGGATAGGGATAGGGATAGGGATAGGGATAGGGATAGGGATAGGGATAGGGATAGGGATAGGGATAGGGATAGGGATAGGGATAGGGATAGGGATAGGGATAGGGATAGGGATAGGGATAGGGATAGGGATAGGGATAGGGATAGGGATAGGGATAGGGATAGGGATAGGGATAGGGATAGGGATAGGGATAGGGATAGGGATAGGGATAGGGATAGGGATAGGGATAGGGATAGGGATAGGGATAGGGATAGGGATAGGGATAGGGATAGGGATAGGGATAGGGATAGGGATAGGGATAGGGATAGGGATAGGGATAGGGATAGGGATAGGGATAGGGATAGGGATAGGGATAGGGATAGGGATAGGGATAGGGATAGGGATAGGGATAGGGATAGGGATAGGGATAGGGATAGGGATAGGGATAGGGATAGGGATAGGGATAGGGATAGGGATAGGGATAGGGATAGGGATAGGGATAGGGATAGGGATAGGGATAGGGATAGGGATAGGGATAGGGATAGGGATAGGGATAGGGATAGGGATAGGGATAGGGATAGGGATAGGGATAGGGATAGGGATAGGGATAGGGATAGGGATAGGGATAGGGATAGGGATAGGGATAGGGATAGGGATAGGGATAGGGATAGGGATAGGGATAGGGATAGGGATAGGGATAGGGATAGGGATAGGGATAGGGATAGGGATAGGGATAGGGATAGGGATAGGGATAGGGATAGGGATAGGGATAGGGATAGGGATAGGGATAGGGATAGGGATAGGGATAGGGATAGGGATAGGGATAGGGATAGGGATAGGGATAGGGATAGGGATAGGGATAGGGATAGGGATAGGGATAGGGATAGGGATAGGGATAGGGATAGGGATAGGGATAGGGATAGGGATAGGGATAGGGATAGGGATAGGGATAGGGATAGGGATAGGGATAGGGATAGGGATAGGGATAGGGATAGGGATAGGGATAGGGATAGGGATAGGGATAGGGATAGGGATAGGGATAGGGATAGGGATAGGGATAGGGATAGGGATAGGGATAGGGATAGGGATAGGGATAGGGATAGGGATAGGGATAGGGATAGGGATAGGGATAGGGATAGGGATAGGGATAGGGATAGGGATAGGGATAGGGATAGGGATAGGGATAGGGATAGGGATAGGGATAGGGATAGGGATAGGGATAGGGATAGGGATAGGGATAGGGATAGGGATAGGGATAGGGATAGGGATAGGGATAGGGATAGGGATAGGGATAGGGATAGGGATAGGGATAGGGATAGGGATAGGGATAGGGATAGGGATAGGGATAGGGATAGGGATAGGGATAGGGATAGGGATAGGGATAGGGATAGGGATAGGGATAGGGATAGGGATAGGGATAGGGATAGGGATAGGGATAGGGATAGGGATAGGGATAGGGATAGGGATAGGGATAAGAATAGGAATAGGAATAGGAATAGGAAAAGGACTAGAGATAGGGATAGGGATAGGGATATGCTTTTTAAGAGGCTTAGCAACCTTAATACACAAATCCTATCCGAAACTCACACTTAATAATCTCAAACACATTCACGTACACACCAAGCTATCAAATATGTACTTAAAATGATACCATTGTTCATACGAGGAAAATCACTTTTCGTCTTCATCAGGCATACCTAAGCACATCCTTTGGTATTCTCTATATGTATCTACAATACATTTCCTGCTTCAGATTTACTTAATTTTGCTTATCTCCGCCAATTCTTATTTTCCACGTGTATTGTTTATTAAATTTGTTTACTTATACCCACTCCCTCATTTTCATTGTGCATTCATTTACTTACATGCCAACATGAGGTAGCTCCATAACGGCACCCTTTTCAGTCTTATCAATCAACGACGCCATGTCGGCTCAACTCAGTTCGTATCTCTTCAAGTCTTAAAATATTCATCTTCATCTTTAGTGTTGTGATGGTTTTGTGTCGGAGTGGAGGCGTAATCTTTTGGTGGGAAAAGCGGTATTCTATCATTGTTATTTGTTGTGTCAGTCAATTTGGTGTGACACGTTTGAGGAGTTTTTTTTTTGTTTATTTTTTGTTAATCTCCTTTGTTATCCTGGAATTTTTTGTATTTTATCAATGTCATTTTTTTGGGGGTTTTATTTCGGTTTCAACGAAAAGGCTATGCATATTGGTATTCTTCTTATCGAGGATAAGGCATCGTCTAACTTGGTGTTGCTTCTCAGAATAAAATATGTCGAATAGTCCATTTTGGTATTACTATAGACTCTACCACTACCTCTAAATCAGCAAACCTATTCCGGATTCCGATTCCGATTGGAGGGTGACAATGTCTTCGGGAAAATCAAATACTCCAAAGATATCGGCTTTGAAAAGGTCCTAAGGCTGTCGTTCGGCACTCTTTTAACAAGTCTTAGATAGCTACACTCACGTCCAAAAAGAGAGGAACCTAACGGATCTGGTTGAATTGAGACAAAAATCTAAGACTATCGCGCAGTCTACAAATATTCAGAGTTGCCCACACGCCAAATAGATAGACGAATTACAAACCCATACCCCCAATTATAGACCAAAAAAATTACAAGAGGGTTTCAATTGATTATTATAACTTTTTTAATCATTTTCGTAATTTCGCCGGAGGACATCTACGCCTACAGTGATATATATAAATGAACGCTGAAAGTAAAAACTTTTGCAAACTCACCAACCTTTTAACACATTCCTTATATACAGAGTAAGTACTTGTTGCTGTAATCTTCCATTGAATTGCAATCAGCTCAAATCATCTTCAGGGGCGCAGTAGTCCAAAGCCATACATTTTCATAAAATTAAATGTTCACAAAAGAGATGACAAAGAATTTTCTGCGGAAAATTTCCATATTTTTAAGAGAAAAAAGTATGAGAAATAATTTACCCACATTTTTAGCCAACATTACTTCCACCACCCGTCCACACACGCACAACACACAACACTCAAATAGGCATTTCTAAACAACAAAACACTTGACAGCTAAAACGTTTTCGCTTCAACACGCACTCACACAGAAGCGGACAGGTTTTCAAGTGTTTGGCAATTTTTCATAGTTGATTTCGAAAGTAAGGCGCGGAAGCTGATGAGTGAGTAAAGTGAACGTTTCATAATAGAAATGAGCCTGATAAACCCCAAATCGAGTGAAACAAAAAAAAAAAAAAAACAAAAAAAAAAAAAAAAATAAAAAACCAAATGAAACAAGAGCAAAGCAAAAAAATGGAAACAGCAGGATTTGTTAGTACGGAAGTTGGGCAAGGACTTGAAGTATGAGTAAAATAGAGCGCAAGCATAAAGTGGTCGCTTAAAAGGTTTAATGGCCTAAGCACTTTCACTGAAACTCAAAATGCAAAATCGCTTAGCAATTCAATTCAATGCGACACGCTTGACTAGGCCAAGAAAGTTATCAAAGCTTAGCAGCAGCTGTTCAAACTCAACAAAATAGATATTTGAGTGCGTGAAATATTTTGTGATATCGAATTGACCCTAAAACACAGAAGCACAAACTTTCGTTCGATGATATTTGAAAATGTTGAACCATTTATGCGAAATAAAAAACAAATCAATTTTAGGCAGCCAAAAGGCGAGGCATGATGTAAAAATTAACTTGGCATAGGCTGGTGCGCCTAAAAGCATGGAATATATTTATATTAGTTAGACGAAGGTGACCATATGACGGGCGATGAAATGCTTGACACTACTTTTTTTCAACTTAGGGAACCCATAATTTTTTCAAAAGAGACATATCCTTCCTTCCAGACTATTAGATTTAGTGTGCCAAATTTCATCCGAATCCGTTCAGGGATCTCGCGTGCTAGACGAACAAAGACATTTTAACATACAAAAATTACAAAAGAACAAAGAACTTCTCCTAGGAAGTCCAAGACCCCAAATTTTCCCAAAATGCATAGCCTTTCCCTCTTTTCAGACTATCAGCTTTCTTATTTATGGAGAAATTTAAATAAAAATTTGTTTAAAAAGTCATTGTTCCGAGGAAGCCCAAGACCTAAAATTTTTCCAAAAGACATAGCCTATTCGTCGTTCCAGACTATTAGATCTCTGCGTGCCAAATTTCATCCGAATCCGTTCAGGCGTTATCACATGATAGACGAACAAAGACCAACACCTTTACATACAAAAATTGCAGAAACTAACTTCTCATAGGAAGCCCAAGTATCCAAATTTTCCCAAACGACCTCAAATTTGTCTAAAAGACATTGCCTATCTCTCTTTCCGGACTGTACGATATTTGCTTGCCAAATTTCGTCCAAATACTCTCAGCCGTTCTCACGTGATTGACGAACATTCACATTTGAAGACGTGTACACTAATTAAAAGTGGGATAAACACGCCCAGAAATGATTCTCGCTATACTTGAAATACATTTTTAGGAATGGTTTCATACAACTTTATACACTTCGACTGTTGAGTGAAAGATCGCTCTGTTTCAAAATATTTTGTAAAACCGCCACATCTCTAAATTTGTTTGAAGTACGCTCTATTTCAGATTTTTTTCAAAAAAACCGCTAAATATTTGAAAATTCTGTTCAAGAACGCCTTATTTGAGCAAGTGTTTCAAAAAAGCCCTATCTAAGTATGTAAGATAGGGTGTTTTTGACTCAAATTTTGAAAAGTAGGTCCATTTTTCTCAAACACAATATCAATTAAAAAATTTTCATTATGATCGCAAACAATCACTTTATTATCACAATATTTGATTCATAAAAAGAGGGCGTGGCTATTATATGATATCAGTTTCAGATCTTCAAAATGTATCTCAAATTATATAGACACAGCCGTACGAAATGGTTTAATGAATTTATTTTTCCTTCTGAACGTTTTAATATACGCCAGTCTATATCTATCTATCCCGATTAGTTAGTTTATGCCGTAGGCGACTAATTTTTATTAATACACTCTGTAAGCTGTACTCAGCGGAGTATAAAAAAAACACCCATCATTGCATAAAATGTTACGTATACGCCCTGGCATCGGCTTAGACAGCTTGGAAAATCTGCTTTTCTTTATAAGGCTTTAGCAGTGGCATAAACAAGCTTATGCGTGCACACTTGATTATTTTCACTTGCATAGAACACTTTAAATGCTAATATTGCCCTTTTAAGCATTTCAACCATAAGCCTCGCTACCTTCTGTATACTCCTATCTTCTCATATCAACTTTCAAGCATAACCTTTTGCTCGTTTTTAGCTATTTTTAGTTTCAATTACCATCACTGCCATGGCCAATGATGTTCTCTACTATTCTTAGCAATTTTATTTGTGTTACTTTTTCCTGCATATTGTTTTGCCTCCCCCGCTCTACGTTAGTTTGTTTGTTTGGCTGCTGGATTTATTGACAGTGCATGGCATAAGCAATTTGCAACGTTAAAGCTTGTGGGTCTTCTTCGGCTACTTTATGAGGCTTAACTGTTGCCCAGATTTGGGGTTGGTACAAGCTGTTTATAGACTAGCTTTAATGTTTTTTTTTTTTTTCGTTTTCTGGGCAGTGTGCAAGTACCCAGCACAGGGCAAACAGTGCAAAAAAAAAAAGCAAACACACATGTCCATAAGGAAATTGGAAATTGGTATTAGTATTAGCTGTCTGTTCATATTATTATTTTTTTTTTGATTTTGCTTTATTTTCACATGGTCTTCTTCGCTTATATATATATGTATGAATACACTGGCACATGCATTTTTTTCTTTTCAATCGGTTTCCCCTCATTTGCCTTTCTTGGTGATTGTTGCAAATTAATATTATATGACCTTTGGCGCCTGTAGCAACACATACATTTAAGCTAATCTATATACGCTGTCGGACACTGCTATATGCTTATACGTTCATATATACATACATACATGCATATATTCCTACAAACATACATAGGTACACAAACAATAGAAAGATAGATGGCTAATCAAATGGACTTTTACATTAGCTCATGTATCAAGAATGACGGGTAGAGTGTGAGAGCGGAAAGTAATATAGTTAGTTAAATCCGCTTAACGTTACGAACGCATGTTACTAAATTTCCATGTGATTATTTACTTAATTTTTATATCCCCTTTTGGTCAGAAATTACTTTTGTGTTGTTTGACGAGAAATTAAGTGTGGGATGTACACTGAAAAAAAAAAAATTAAAAATAAAGAAATGATGTTACTCCTAAAAATCTAAAAGTGGGCGTGGTTTTGAACTGTTTTCTTTAATTTTTCTCTCTCATTTATCAGTTTCTACCTACCTTCGATGTAAAAAAGGAAGAAAATAAATAAAATAGCATAATATGGCAACTCTAGGTACTAACCCTACCTAGAACATTTTTTTCTTTGGAAAAAGGTATAAAATCCATCCGTGTGATACCCTTGGCATATGTGGTTAAATTTTGTTTAATTTGATTTAGGTGTCAAACCTGTAAGCCATTATAAGTGGCAACGCTTAGGTGAGATGATTTGGATTGTAGTAGTTATACCATCCACATAGAAATTTTTTAAGTCATTTTCGAGATATGTACATATTTAATAATTTAAAAAAAAATATATATATAATAGGATTAGGTGGCAACCCTGCCTAAAAATATGTATGCCGAAATGTGACGTCAGCTACATTTCGGCGAATAGTATCCTACGTATATTAGCATATCTACTTCTTAAAAAAAAATTGGGCACTATTGGCAACCTTGTAAAAATTCCCCTAATTTTTGTTATGTGTTTTCCATATTTGACTTGAATTTAAAAAAAAATTCAAATGGCTGGCAGCACCTAAGAACAATACCAATATACCAAGTTCCAAATCGATTCTGCGTATAGAAACCGCAGAAAAAAATATCCTAATAAAATTTTTTTTGTCAAGGCACTTTTCTTTTACTAAGCACTTTTCTCCGATCCAACTTATATCGGCCCTGTTTTTGATACATATCGTTAGTCTACAAGCATGTTCAACCTCTGAGATATTTTCGTATCTTTCGGAAGTACCGTTTCAAAGTTATGACGAAAAGAATTTCAATGCAAATTACTTTGGATTTAATTAAAAAAACCTTCTTTTGTATAGTTTTTTTCTCGCTTAGGTTTTTTCGGCGGTTAGGGCTTGATATAGTTAGTAATCAACAAAGTGATTCCCAAATTTAAAACAAAAAGACTTCAGAAAAACACAACTTTTAATTTCAACACATCATTTCTTGCACTGTATTACTCAAAGATATAGAAACATGTTTGTTCACCATCAATATCATCATATTGAATGTCCAACCAAATGGATAAATGTTGCCTATCATTACCATTATTGTAAGATGTGCGCCATTGCATTTGGACGATTGTCATTAACATTTTTACAGGCCAACAAATTACAACAAAAATATATATACAGAGAATAACAAATGGTACATCAGTGGAAAGAGTTTAGGGAGTAGCTATCGAACGGATATGTCTCTCGTGTGAGATGCGTGTCAGAAGTAACAACAAAAGGGCAGACCAACTGGCAGCCATAAACTAACAACTTGTTAAAGGATGAGGAAGGGAAAAAGGAGTTTATGTTGAGTGTGTGGGGAGCAAAAGTAAATTGATTCTAACGGACCATAATGAAAAAAGAAATACGAGCTGGTCAAATGAGCTTCAGTTAGTCAGCGTATTATGCGAAACCGGATGGAAGTGCTTATTCGTTAAGTATTATTGAGTAAATAGTTAGTGAAGGATGTCGATGTGCTAGCATGAATATGATTAGGCGAGAATGAATGATGTGGATTGTGGACTTACTCTATATATGTACATTTCCTTCATCTACTTAATAAACTATTTCAGTTGTTTTGGAACAAATATAACAAAGCCTGTCCGAAATAAATAATAATAAAGTTAAAAAGTAAAAAAAAAATAAGAAAAAATAAAACAAAAAAAAAAATAACATAAAAAAATAAAACAAAAAAAAAGTAAAAAAGAATGGAATAAAACAAAATAAAATAAAATCAAATAAAATGTAAAATAAAATAAAATAAAATAAAATAAAATAAAATAAAATAAAATAAAATAAAATAAAATAAAATAAAATAAAATAAAATAAACTAAAATAAAATAAAATAAAATAAAATAAAATAAAATAAAATAAAATAAAATAAAATAAAATAAAATAAAATAAAATAAAATAAAATAAAATAAAATAAAATAAAATAAAATAAAATAAAATAAAATAAAATAAAATAAAATAAAATAAAATAAAATAAAATAAAATAAAATAAAATAAAATAAAATAAAATAAAATAAAATAAAATAAAATAAAATAAAATAAAATAAAATAAAATAAAATAAAATAAAATAAAATAAAATAAAATAAAATAAACTAAACTAAAATAAAATAAAATAAAATAAAATAAAATAAAATAAAATAAAATAAAATAAAATAAAATAAAAAAAAATAAAATAAAATAAAATAAAATAAAAGGTAGGTGAGAAATCAAATACAAACCGCGGATCAAAACTGATTATGCAGTGAAAAGGGTATTCCCTTTACGTGCCTAGCGAACACGCATTTCACAGCTAACCCCATGCGGGCCAACCACCCACTTGGCAGAAAAATGGTTCCTAACGTACACTTGGAAGCCTCGGACGAGCATCACAATGGTCAGGGGCGATGCGGGACACCACAGCCTGACCAACCCATTGACGAACCGGCAATAACCACAATTCCAAACTCGACTCTGGTTGTTTTACCGGGTGATCTGGTAACCACCAGAGCCGCATCCCCTGGGCAACGCATGAACGCTATTACATAATTACCCAAAACGAAACTTGTAAGAGTGGATACAGAACCAAACTGCATGAAGCTTTTCAAAAGAAATTCCCAACTATCCAGGTTTCAGTTCACAGAATAGGTGATCAACGAAGTGCTATAATTAGAAATAAATACATATCCGCCCGAAGACTAAACAAGCTTAAACAAGAAGCAGCGGATGAAATTTCAACAGGGGTTTCACCCGATATAACAGACCAAGGTGAAAACGAAGCAAATAGCATAGGTGAAGACAGGAGCGCCGAAGAACTACATCGAGTAGAAGCCCCCATATCTCCCTCTGAGAGTGAGGAAACAAGAATGTTGAAAATGGAGTTCCAAGCTGCCCTGACTGAGTTCTATGGGACGGACCCTCTTCTACGACCAATTCTACTGAGACAGAAAGCAATAAAAAAGTTAGCAGTGGCTGTGGCCAGTATGAATAATGAAGTTCTACCAGCTTATTTAGCGCAGAATGATAGTAATTTCGTTGAACTCCAAACTATAGTATATGCAGCTGCAACTGCAGTAATCCGTTCTACTGGTGGCAAAATAGTTAGCCGCAACGCGCATTATAACCCCAAATCTTGTAAGCCACCTTGGAAGCACAGGTTGCTGAACCAAATCAAGAAGCTACGGAGTGACCTCGGTCGACTAACTCAGTACATGAAAGGAAATCGCACCAGAAAAAATTTGCAGTATATCGAAAAAATCAAAGAAGAATATAAAACTCACACCAGACAGGACATGCCCAACGAAACTATTGAGAAGAATTTAGACACTCTAAGGCAAAAGCTATCTGTAAAATCTAGCCGATTGCGAAGATATTCGCTCTCAGATTAAAGGAGAACAAAAAACGCGGCTTTCCAGAAAAATTAAATATTGGTCTATAGGAAACTTAAAGAAAGTAAAGTTAATGACAACGCTGAAATGTCGAAGATTGAAGAAGTTGAGGCGTACTGGCGATCCATATGGTCTACGGAAAGCATCCATGAGAGAAACACAGGGTGGATTGATCAAGAACGTAGGAGGATGGAGACTGTACCTCAGATGAGAAATTTTATTGTTACCGAGGAAGGTGTAGGAAAAGCGGTGGCGAACACACAGAACTGGAAGTCCCCAGGGCCAGACGGTATACATAACTTCTGGTTGAAAAAATTTACAACAACACATCGCGCAATAGCTCTCCATTTTACAAACTTCTTTCAGACAGGATCAAATACATTGACTATGCTAAAGCTTTCGACAGCGTTCCGCATTCGTGGTTGGTGCAGGTTCTTGAAATTTATATGATAGACCCGAATATTCAGCGACTTCTGTTTTACCTAATGTCCACATGGGAAGTTACCTTCAACTTAAGTCAACGAAATGGTGTCATAAAATCTACTCCTATACCCATTAAGAGAGGCATCTTTCAAGTTGATACTTTAAGCCCACTGTGGTTTTGCCTCGCGTTAAATCCATTGTCGACTATTTTAAATGAAACCAATTACGGCTTCACCATAAAAACTCCACAATCGACCTACCACAAACTCAAAGATATAAAAATGTCATTCATAGATAAGTGCCGCAGGTTAAGTGTAGAAAACGGGAGACCTGTTCTGCGGAATTTTCAGCTAAACAGTTCCCAAATAATAAGCGGCATGTCCGCTAAATATCTTAGCCTATTGCAGGCTCGAAGGACACAGCACAGCGAAATAGTGATGGCTACAACAAATGAGTACCTACAGAGGGTTAAAAGCTTATTAAAATCTTGCCTAAATGGAAACAACCTTTTTAATGCCATAAATACATTCGCGGTCCCCGTTCTTACCTACACTTTCGGCACAATCAAATGGTCTAATACCGAGTTGGAGAACATAAAAAGGTCAACAAGAACGCTACTTACAAAGTTTGGCGCCCACCATCCGAAATCTGCAATAGAGCGGCTTTACTTACCTCTTCAAGGTGGTCATGGAATGGTAGATATAAAACATCTCCACGCAAATGTATTTATAATCTACGTCTGTACTTTCATAACCAACAAAGCTCACTATTAAAAACTATTTGCGAAGTTGATTTTAAGTATTCTCCGCTGAACTTGCAAGATGTTATGACAACAGTACTCCCCACGGAAAATGAAAGCTATCCACGGAAGACATGCATATGCTCTGGAACATACGGAAATAGATAAACCCGCCTCCAGCGAATGGTTAAGCCACTCTGGAATATACGCCGAAACTGAGGGCTTCATGCTCGCCATTCAAGACCAAGTATGTTATGCGGGCTCCCATCGAAAACGACAGCTGTCGGCGATGCCAAAGGTAGCCCGAAACCATCCACCACATCACCGGTGCATGTGTAACGTTGGCGGCCACAGAATATCTTACAAGGCATAACCAGGTGGCTTAAATCATACACCAATCACTTGCGCTGGGTCACAATCTAGTAACAGCGCAGTGCCCATACTATAAATATACACCAGAGACAATTTTTGAAAACAGTGTCTTTAAAATGTATCTATTGGGATCGATCTATTTCAAGCGATCATAGCTTGTCACACAACAGACCCGACTTAACCATTGTGTATAAGCAACTAAATCAAGGGTACCTAATAGACATAGCTGTACCGAATACACACAACTTGCAATAGTGCTATGCGAAAAAAATTAGAAAGTACCAGAGCCTGGCATACGAAATAAAAGAGATGTGGAAACTAGACAAGGTCGACATTATACCAATTATAATATCTACAACAGGAGTCATCCCAAAATCTTTAAACTCTTGCCTTGATAATTCCAAAGCACCCCACTGTGCGCCGTACACCCCCCGAACTGAAATAAAATAATATTTTAGGCGCGTAGTTTTGCATGTGTGTACGTATGTATGTATGTATGTAAACCTATTACATATTATTAAATTGGGAAAATTACAACTTTTCTTTACATCAGTTCACAATAAGATCTAAAATAATTGCATGTAAGCTAAAATTGGGTTCTTTATGGTTGGACCAGGAAAGTTTATTTCGATGGAAACATGAGAAGGCGCGAACGTCGCGGATTAATTGACTTAATTAGTTCGTATTGCCCATTTCATGTATTTAAATTGTTTTTTTTTTTTTTGCTATTTTGTGACCCGTACCACGAATCGCATGTTCGAACTGAATTAGTGAGTGCTGACGGTGAATTGCTCTTTGCGTGAGTGTGTGGTTGGGGTAATCTAAATGTTGTGTTACCTTTCATTGTTGTTTGTCAGTAAATGTCAAAGCATTTTGAATAAAATTAATATTAATAAGGAATTTGATGTAAATTGTAACAAGAATGATATGAGGCCTATGCTCAAATCACGCAGAGGACTAATTGAAATCTGTTAAAGGCCAATAGCTGTTTATGTAGTGTTGCATGTGTCTGAGATTAGAACCCGCCAATCTAAATGCTCTTCAACGTCGAAAGCGATAATAAATAATGCTATAAATAAATTGTTTCCAAATTAGTGGTATCGACGTGTTTGTTGTTCCGCTTAAGATATAAATACTTAATGATTTGATTTGATTTATTTCTATACAAAATTATTTTTGTTCCCAAGTTTTATTAAATTTGCTAATTTGTTTTACGCAAGCATTGATATAAATAGAAGGTCGGTTATTGGAGTATAAGAAGTTCCTGGGAACGATATAACTCCGGTTAGGGCTGACCTCGACTTTGAATAGGAAGGTCTTCTTCTGCTCAAAGAGATTCACCAGACGAAAAAAATGTTGTTGGCCCGGAAAGTGGGCTTATATGTGTGAGGATGTAAAGGGGTTTGCTCATGATCCCGCTTATCTTATCATAGTTATTTCTGAATCACTTTCACGCTTGCTAATTCCTTCGTGGCCTAAATCGACCCTCTGTATTCCTAGTAGGATTCTGTGTTTTTCATTCGTACGAGTTTTATGTACACAGAAAACAAATGACACTGGTATTTAATATGAACAATCTCGTATTGTTATTCTGAAGTTGACCGAATACTGTTAAATTGATCAAACTTTCATTATTTGAACGGAATTCTTTGTTGGGTTGACGTAACAGCCATGATAGAGTTTTGTAAAACTGACAGAATTTTTTTTGATCAAACTAAGTTTTGTGTTAAAACAACCACTTCCTCTTTTTAACTCAACAGCGAAGGAACTGTTATTTTAAATTTATTGCATCAACCAATTAAATAAGTAGAACTGACAGAGGTTTTTTTGATCAAACAAAATTTTGCGTTGAAACAACAAACTCCTGCAGTTAATCCAACAACGAAGATACTGTCATTACTGTTATAGAACAAAGCTTATAAGAAACCGTCAAGCATAAGTACGCCATGGCATCATGATAGACACCTTGGTTCAGCGTTCAAGACACCTAAGTTCGATTCTCGGTGGAGGCAATATTAGAACTCTGAAAAATAATATTTTTTTTTTTTTTTTTTACTTTGACTCCTTTTAGTGTTAAAATAACACTTATTTTAGTTTATATATAGAGCAACACCTTAAACAACAAAATTTTCTGTTAAAACAACAATGGAGTTAAGGTTAACAGTTGAACCAACGGCATTGAATAATGGATAAAAATTGACCGTGATTTTGATTGAATCAACCCATATTTTGGTTGATATGACCAGCTCATTTTTCTCTGTGTATTAACTCGTGGAGAGGCCGGAACTCCTTTTAGTATTCGGAAATGGAAGCCCTTTTCAAATTTTCCCTTAGAACGTAACGAGAGAAGGTCTGTTTGTTTTTGTTTCAGGATATTGGTCAGAAAACTTCTTCAAACTTCTATGTGATAGGTTTATATCAGGGACCGAAAATAATTGTTATTCAGACGAAAAGGTTCCCTTTATATGTTTTAGGGAATTTTTAACCATTATCGTAAGAGATATTTTATTTTGGGCATCGTAACCAATATAAATGAGAGATATATTTTTTTGGTTACGAATAACCATTAAGTCAACCAAAAATTTTTTTGGATTCCGATAACCATTAAGTCAACCAAAATAACCATTATCGCAAGTAATATATTTTTTTGGTTATAGGTGACCCCTCGATGTATTATGTATTTAAATAAACATTAATATATAAACATATATATTACGGTAATAGTTAATTATAACCAATATTTTAATACATCAGTACTAATGGTTAAATGGGACATTTTTATCATATTTCTTATAACAGTTACGTCCCTGATTTATATCCCTCTTATACTCTATATCAAAGAAAATCATTCGATGACTAAAAAGGGATAATCGTTTCCACACTTCGCCAGTCCATACTAAAGGATACGGCGAGTGAATAAAAAGCGAGATCCTTAAATGGTTGGATTACCTCATAAGTTGTGTAGGTGGTTATTATTATTATAACTGAAGCAGTACTTCGCCATGTTAAGTCGATATTGCCGGGAATATTTTCAGCACCTTACCTGATTGAGTACCCATCGCATAAATTGGCTCTTCTTTTCTGCAGACCTTACATTCTATACGCATCCGTTAACGATAGTAAGTAGAAAACTCGCGTACTTTTCATATTTCAAAACTCAATAGAGGGTGTTTGATGTTGAAATTTTTCATGAATCATCTACAAATCCTCTTTCATCTGCCGTGTTATTTATGTATGCAAATGAATTAAATCTGAGCTACAAAACTTTCCAATTGATTTGGTGCAAATCATACTGATTATATTGAACAGTCGACACCCGTGCATAGAATCAAGTGGCATGACTGAGAATTTTAATATTTATGGTTAATTCCAATGTTTTAGGTATAGTTTTGTATTTTTTGGAGTTGTATTATTTTTGATTCGGGGCTTATGATCTTTAGATATTATTTGACGGACTGCTGTCCTCTAAGCCCATATTTTTCTTTTACACTTTTCAAAGTCTTCAGGAATTTTCTCAAATTTTAATTTGGTTATATTAAAGTGATTATATCTATGTCCCCGTCCCCTCGCCATTTTATAATTTTATAATTTGCCCTGTATAGGCCTTTACATGTTAAGTCAAAGGTTTGGTGGATTTGCTCACAAGGATGTTCCAACATATGGTCATGAAAATATATTTGAGCAAATGCAAAAAACTGAAAAATGCAAAACATCGATAAATCATAGTTACAAATGTGTGTCGAGGGAGCTCTTTGTTGATGGTAGCGAAGTAATGGAAATAAAAAAAGCTAAGAACGCACAGCTGTTCCATGATGACTGATTCAAGTGCTCTTGTATTTGGTATTACATCAACGTTTATTGAAAATTGTTTCAAGTTATTGATGCTGCGTGGGATATTATATTTATGACCTTTTGAAAGTAAGATTTTCCAATTACACTTTCATTTGTTGCTGTCATCAATTCTTTAGTTCAAAAAAGGCAGACCTATAAAAGTTATGATACTTATTCAATTCATATATTTCGACAAGTTGAGAACATATTGTCCCTTTTTGCGATTTTATCGTAAGCGGAAAAATACAAATTTTACAGGAGAGCATTTTTAGGTTTTTATTACTGTATGAACTGTATGGGATACAATAAAAAGAAAACCGATTTTTGGCACAACCATAAGGATTTCAGCTATAATATTTTAGCAGATGATGGGCTGAAGTATTTAAAACAAATTTGTATCAACAAGTAATTTTCGAAAACAAATGGTCGTTTCGATAATTTGTATGTATTTCTACTTTGTTCTACTGATGTCCCCTAGGTAATGTCGAATGCAGCAAGAACCAAAAATTGATATGGAAAAGGCAAAGGATGAAACTGACAGCAATTTTATAAAAAGTTATAAAAGTCCATTAAGGCAGTGTCTCTGAAAAAGTTTTTACCTTTTCTATCATTCAAGGTTCAAAATTCCACAAATTATTTTTCTTACTTTTTTTCAGAAAAAGAAACCCGATTATCTATATATATATCTATCTATATCTATACTAGTCTATATCTATTCTAATATATATTTTGAAAGCCGTTTTTTTCTGAACCGCAAAGCTCCAACACGGCTGGACCGAATTCAATGAAATTTTCCACGTAGTTTTTGCTGGAGACCGACATGGTTATAGGCCACAAAAAATATAAGAATACGGGAAGGTTTTGGAGATATCCCGCAAAATATGGGCCAGGGTAACCTTATAACATGTTCAGACATTATCGGTATCAAATGAAAGATTTTGACGAGTGCTTTAACATGGTATAGTTATTAGTCTTATTTGAAACCCCTTTGTCGAGGTATTGTCCAAAATATGGACCAGGTGTGGCTCTAGACGGTGTTCCCACAATATGGGTGTCAAATGAAAGGTGTTGACGAGTGTTTAAGGTGTAGATTAGTCCGATATGAGACCTCATTTTCGAGATATTTACCAAAACGTGGACCGGGTGTAGCCCTAGACGGGTTTCCTACAATATGGGTATCAAATGAAAGGTGTTGAAGAGTGATGTAATATTGCGTAGTTATTAGTTCGATATGAGACCCCGTTTTCAAGATATTCATCAAAATGTGGACCATGTTAGGACCTAGAAGATGTTTGCATGCGAAATCATTCTGATAAAACTTCTGATGATGGTATTAGGTCACCTATTTCGGTTGATATATCTAAATGTGGACCTGGGATAGAAATAGGGTTTAAGCGCACCTCAACATTTTTCGGGCATAAATACCAAAATTTCAACCAAAGGAGGGTTATCGTTTCGCTGACAAATAAACTGGTAAACGAAATTAACAACATCATTCTAGATAAAATTCCCAGCGAAATTAGAGAGTATTTATCAACTGACTCCATCCTTAATAGAGAAGAATAAATGTTGTCTTTGGAGAGATATTTCATAAGGACAGAATAAACTACATTTTCAATTTATGTAATTTCAGATTTGAAAAGGAATTCACCCTTAAAAAATAGCTTGCCAAAGATAAAATAAATTTCCAAAATAAACTCTTCTATGGTTTTTTATATCAGAAGGAATTAAAAGGTTTACTAACTAGGAGTGTTCTCAGACAAAATCTTTGTACAAAGGAAATGAAATAGGATTTGCATTCTCGAAGTATTCGGTTCCGATGATGTGTTGCATCATTCTGAAAGAAAATTTGAGCTTTGTTGAGCTTTGATGTTGTTCTAACCTAAACATGAAATAGGGTTATTTTATACTCAGGCGTAGATGCATTCGTACAACCTAATTCCAGATGATATAATTTGTTCTAACTTATTACCAAAACACTGAAGTTATTTGTGTTTGCCTTCCCACATTATTTTTAAGCGACAAGTGCTTAAAGAGAGTTATTATCAGCCCACAATACTTTAGTCACCCTTCGTGTGCTGTTTAACATCAAAATCTAAACCAAAAATCAACTTAAAGTCATAGCCGAAGAAATAAAAAAAAAAAACATTTAAGAATGCGTGACAAATTCCGCTTTAGTAAGCGTACCGTTTGTACTTTTCTACAGCTGTCACCTTTTTTTGTGTTTCGTATTTCATGACCAACAATAATTAATGCCAATTGTCGCGGCACCCAAATAAATGTCAGACTGTGCTGACTGCTCCATATTCCATATCAGACACACTCCATCAAATTTCACCCCTCGTAAGCAGTGGGAGAACAAAGAAATTATTTCTACTGCAGTTTGACTGAAGCCCGCGGCCATGCTAAGGTCGTGCAGGAGTGGCACCAGACACTGTCACACATACTAATATTTGAGAGCATGCATACATGCATACATTTACTTGGAAATCGAAAAAAAAACAATAGTGGCTGCAATATTTTTACTCGCTTATTTACCGAGTCCTTGTGACGGAAGGAAGTACCGCCGTCATAACAAAAATAAAAATTAAATGGATTCGCACATAAAATACAGAGACTCTGAAGTGTTTTGACTTGTTTGCATTAATTCTTATTCTCTGCACATTAAAGATTAAATTTTTTCCTTTTGGCTTTTCAATGTTTGTATTTATGTATGCAAATATAGACTTCGCGAAATATGCTCTGAAGGATTACCAAGCAATAAGCAAACCGATTTTCATGCTGTATGTATTTTTTCAATATGCACTTGAAAAAATGGAAGAAAATGGTAAGCAAAGAAGGAAGGTAATAAAAATGAACTGGTAAACAAAAATTAATGAGAATATAATTTTACGCAAAATAAGCTAAAAAAGTAGAGAAATTATTAATGTAAGACATGCTGGGTATAATATGGCGAGGGGTAGGAATAAAAGCTTTTTTGCTGACAAAGTTAACAGAATTAGAATTTTGTTCGAAAAAAGTTGGAGTATTACTTAATTAAGATGTGGCCAAGAAATGAGTGCAAAGTGAAAATGTTCAGAATTAAGGAGAACGAATTAGAAAGGCGTTATCCCGGCGAACTTTTCAAACAATCATACAGCTGAAGTTGAACCCTACCAGTAAATATTTCATGAACATGAAATGGTATTATAACTTTGGTCCGATGTTTGTAATTATGTAAAGAAAAAGAAATTAGTCCGTCGGTCCGTCCGTCTGTATGTTTGAGAGCAAACTAGTCTCTCCGTTTCAATTATATCTAGCTAAAATTTTGCATGCGGCTGTCTTTTGGTAATATTAGGGTAGTCCTTATAATCAAAAGTACAATTTTTTGTATTCTCACCCCCCTAGATAGGTTTTATCGTGGTCAACTATATCGCACATAATTTTTTATCCCGATTAGTGATGGTTTAGACGTCTCGCATGACTACAGACATCCCTATGGAGACTCAAAAAATAAAAGGGATTTTTCTCGAAATCTATAGCAATATGTTCGGAGATATCACTCACAAAATTTGGTTCCGATTGGAAACGCCTAAGGCGTGTCACCATGAATAGTCTGAACTTTTTAGTAAATAGATTGGAATTTTAAATTTTTCAAAGATTTCACCCACAACTGATGCAATGTGAACAGCAAAAATTATTAATATCGTCGACCAAATTCTTCGTAGTCTAACCAAAATACTTCCAAAGATATGAAGTAGGAATTTTTCATTCGTATTGGAGGTGACACGCCTCCTTTTTCGTTATCCCCCGTGTTTTGAGGTGGTAGGAATAAATCTCATATAACCGCTCAAACCAAAATACTTCCATTGACATGAACTATGAAATATTTCATTTGTTTAGGAGGTGCCACGCACCCCTTTTCGTTACACCATGTTTTTTTTTTTGATCTGGTAGGGTCTAATTTGATATAACTTGTCACCAAATTTCAGTGGTCTAATCTAAATATTTCACGAGATACGGACTATGAAACATTCCATTTGTATGAGAGGTGTCACGCCCCTTGTATATATCAAATTATTTTTCAGCCTATGACCATCACTGAAAGATATCCAGTGCGTGTGTCTAATAGACTGTTTGATTGTTGCTACTTTGTTCTGAAATGAAACTTACGGCGCTGTAGTCATAAGCCATTTAATTTAAATATTTCTTTTTATGCATAAAACTTTTAAGCTTCATACCTTTTTTTATTGCTAATGATCCATACACTTTTCAGATATAAACTTTCAATGCTCCGCCCCTTTATCATCGCACACTTAACTAAAGTTCGCGTAAACGCACGTTTTGTTGGTTAATTTGAAGGATAAGCTTTTCAGAACCTCAACAACTATGCATCTTTGTGCATCAAAGTGGAGGGTTTTCATTTTAACAATATTTGTTTTGACTTTGTTGTTGTTAAGCACCCGCTGCGGTACTTATCTGGCGCAGTGCTTCAATTCGCGAAAACGAAAATATTTTTTTTCAAAACATTCCAAAAACCACCACCACGTGGAAATGCGAATGCAAATATTCTCTTTTGGGTACACAAGCATCACCATATAATTGAAGTGAACATGAAAATTCTAGGTGCAAAAATCTGCGTGCAAAGTAGGTAATATAATACAACAAAAAAAAACCAAAAAAAAAAATTGTTTCATGAACTAAACAAAACTCCAGTGAATTAACGAAGTGACGGGTAAAACCCCAACCAAACCGCTTATGGATGCGGCATAAATGACTCATGGATGAGTCATAAATAACTCATAAACAACTCACAGATAAATCATAAATGACTCATGAATGACTCACGGATGAATCATAAATGACTCAAGGATGAATCATAAATGACTCATGGATGAATTAATTTTCTTTCCTTTCCTTTTCTTCCCTCTCTTTTCATTTCCTTTTCTTTCATTTTCTCTTCTTTCATTTCATTTTCTTTCCCTTCTTTCTTTCTCTCTTTTCTGTTCTTTTCTTTTATTTTCCTTTCTTTTCGTGTCTTTTATTCTCTTACCTGACCTTTCTTTCCATTTCCATTACATTCCTTTTTTCTTTTTATTTTCTTTTCTTTAATTTCCTTTCGTTTCCTTTGCTTTAGTTTCGTTTCCCTTAGTTTCCTCTCATTTTATTCATTTTTTTTTCATTTCTTTTCTTTTCTTTTATTTTTTTCTTACTTTTATTTTCTTTCACTTTTTTCCTTACCTTTCCTTCCCTTACCTTTCCTTTTCCTACCTTTCCTTTCCTACCGTTTCCTTACTTTCTTTTTTCCTTTCTTTTACTTATTTTTTTTAGCTTTTCATTTCTTTCTTTCCTTTATTTTTCATTCTTTTTATTTTCATTTATTTTCCGTACCTTCCTCCTCGCTACCTTTTCTTTCCTTTCTTTTTCTCTTCTTTCCTTCCTTTGTCTTTCTCTATTTTCCTCTCTTTTCCACTCCTTTACCTACATTACATTTCCTTTCTTCCATTCCTTTTTCCTTTTCCATTCCTTTCCTTTCCCTACCTTTATTTGCCTTTGATTTTTCGTTCATATTTACCGTTCCTTACCTTAACTTACCTTTATTTTCTTTTTATCAATTCCTTTCCTTTCCCATTCTTTCCTTTATTTTATACTTTTATTTATTTCATTTTGTTTTATTTTTATTTATTTTATATTCTTTCCTTTCCTTTCATTTCCAACAAATTTCTTTTTTTACTTTCAATCACTTTTCTATTTCTTATTTTACTTTTTTTAGTTTTATCAATTTTCCTTTTTATTTTATTTCACTTAGTCTAGCACAAAGCCTTGCTTTTTTTTTTTCAAAACATCATGTCGGAGCAAGCATTTGCTTCTCTGAATACTCACGCAGAGATTTTGTTTTTGTAAACACTGTTTGTACCTACGCTCAATAAAGTTGACAACAAAACAACTCACACTCGCACTCTCCCCAACTGCTATGAATGCAAGCACAACAATACAAGTGCACCTACATACACACATAACAGCGGCTCTATAAAGTGAATGCGTGTTTAGCACTTGTAGTGGTGTGACTTTCAAATCATATTATAATTAATTTTTTTTAATTTTTGGTTTGTTGTCGCACACCCTGCTCGGCGAGACCTATCGATACATATCAAATTTTATGTACCTTAGAATTGTGGTTATTGCAAAAAAGGGAGAAAACCTGTTAGCATTGCGCATTTGTATATAATAGATTTCAGCTAAGTAGAAAGTACAACAACCCTGCAGGTTAGGGGTTTCGAATATGCCCGAGGTAGGTATGCCTGTAGTAAGACGCGACTTAAATCCCCGGATATGGGGATTAAGCTGATTGCTGTAAACTTTCTTAAAAATCCGTACACTATTGACGTACCCTATATCTACAAAGTTATATTTATACCAAAGTTGTTTATGTGATGAGAAGGTCACAAGCAGACTAAAAGATTAAGTTTGTTGGCTAACCAAACTGACAAACCGCAATCAACACGGCCAACACTTTCCATGACTAGGTCATAACTGTGCAAAGTAGAAAAATTAGAACGACTTATTTGTTGGTGTGAGATAAAACAGGTGAGCAGCTATGAACATCTGTTCTAGCTGGTGAGCTTTAATTATATTTAGCTAAGTCTCGGTTGCGCCAGGCCTTATCCAAACGCAGTCATAATTACTATGGCACCGCAACAAAAAGGATATGGAAAAAAATTATAAGCAAAGTATGAAAGCAATTCGTTCCAGTACGAAAGTAATGAGCAACAAAGTTGTGGTTATAATAAGACAAAAAACAAAAACAACAGCAAACCCTATACATAATTCCAGCACACTCAGCCTTGGTAGATAATAATGCGAAAACTTGTTAAGCAAAGTGAAAAGAATATCTCATCATAACGCCCAGCAAACGTATGCTGTTGTGTAATATTTTATTTTGTAAGTAATTTGGTGCGTTTGACCAACCCCAACGCCGTCTAGAGTTGAGGCAGCTTACCACCCATCAGCAGGATATTCGTCCCTAACGGTACTCACACTTTGGTTCTTCCTTTTTGCGTTCGTGGAAAAGTCTAGTTGTTTTTATTGTGGTTAGCAGCTGCATCTTTCTTTTTTTTCAGAAGCTAAAGCTTCATTATAGGCGCGAAATGTCTTTATTAAAGTAAAGCCAACTTTGGTCCGCTGATAAAACCGCATCACAGTGTGAAACCATACTAGGGTTGTTGTTAGACTTGGGTAGTTCATAAACTAATTAGTTCATTGAAAAAATCATGGAAGTGATTGCGTGAAGTAGTTCAACTTTAAAATGAACTACTTGAACAATGTAAAATGTTTGTCATCTTATAGGATTTATTGGGAATGAGAAAATACCGAGAAACAAAACCGTGTGTTAAAGTAAAGTCCCTGCCCACCAGGGGCTAGTCATGGTGCTGTGCTACACCAAAAATGACTGTAGGTATGCATCGAAACAACAACCCATAATTCCATTATATTCGGCACGAATTAGAAAGTCCAACCTGGGTAGAAAAAGAAACTCGCTGAATAAAATTGCCTACTTTTTTATCCTCTTTTTTGGTAAGCACTACCTATTATTTTCCTAGATTTTATCCGCTGCTTGGTTAGCAAGGTTTGTACTTCCGGACATAAGGTGGTATTTTTTCCTTAAAAAGGCAACTGCAAAAACACGTTAAAAGTGTAGGATGAGATATCAAAATACCCGCCTCTGGATTAATATTAATAAATAATCTAAATGAACTAAAAACGAAATACATGATTTAGTTCATTTTGGTGAGCAAGTTCGAAATCTCTGATCACTTTAATGAACTAAAATTCCCAACCCTAGTTGGTGTTGGTTTGAATTATTTATGAATAAGGGGGAATTACCAGTGAGTGATAAGAGTTCACGAAGATGGAAAATATTTAACTGAAAAGAAAATGCTGCATAATGCCAAGCACTTAACAGAAAATAAAAATTTCAAAAGGAATAAGAAAAAATATAGCATTTCATAAAAATTAGATGAATAAGGTGTATTATCCATGGGATATAAAATACCCCCCATATACAGTTGGTTATAAAAAATGGCCTTTTCATCATGACTTAAAAAATTTCGAAATTCAATAAAACTTGGGCACACGAATTGCCGTTTTAGAATAGGAAATTATTTTTAAAGTAGCTCAAACAAAAAATGTCATCGAAAATCTCCATCTATCCAATAGCAATTATATAATTCGGTTGGTCTAGTGTTCGTCACCGGAGATCTAGACTATAGAAGACTTACCAGGTTCGAATCCAAACTACTATAGTTCCATCAGCTTGCCTACGATGGGCTTCAGTCTTTCGCACAATATATGTCATATTAAGGAGATTGATTCCGCGGTAAGTTGAGTGATTGGAGGGGTTGCCTTTCTTAAGCCCCAATTACGTAAAACTTTATGAAACTATGACAAATGCGAGCCTCGGCGTTGAGCATTTGCCAAAATCTCGCTTCGCTTAACGTTCCACAAACTTTGTATGAAAGTGGAACCTGCAAAGTTTTATGTAATTGGGGCTTTATGGATTGGACAGAGCCCACTTAAGTTCCAATCTAGACGCATGCACTCGCCCGACCCTACATTAGAGTTGATGCGTGTTTTTCAGCAGCTCATGACTTTCGTATTTGAACAGCTATAGCGGATAGCCCATTCAATCCATGTACCCAGATATCACTTCATCATAGTCAGGCTAGTGGGAAGAGTGTCTTCCATAACTTCAGTATGCCTTGTCATAGGCATAGGTATCTAAGAAATACTCGGCAGGTAGAGTCATTGTACCGTCTAAAACGTAAGCAAGATAGTGGAAGAGGAAGGACAAGAGGGAAAGAAAGTGTGGGGAGGATCAGTTGATAAATTTATATGGAATGGGTAAAGGAAAAATTAAGATCTAGGTGAAGGGTAATGAAAATCGTAGATGAGGCCAATAAGGTTAACTTCTGTCAAGTGCTGTTAATATAACAAAAATTTAGAATTTTTTTTTAACATATCGCCGGTTCCAAAGTAAACAGATGTATTTACTTTTTAAAATCATTGGGAAAACAGCATTTTAAACTTTTATTTTTTCATAGAACTCAATTGTAAAAATAAAATTTTGAATGCCGTTTCAAAAACAATTTAAATTTTGAAATACTTCTGTTTGTTTACTTTGGAACCGGCGATATCTTGAAGCTAAGTGATCTTCCAATTCGTAGCTAGGTGGTCTAGGTGACAGTCCCTCCGGGTTAGGGGGTCGTAAGGGGCGACTAATATGAACGTAAGGGTCGACTAATATGTACTGTCCCGAGAAAAGGGAGTACCGGAGCTTACCAGGTTCATATCCGGCGAGGATTTGTCAATTTCGACATCACTTCCCAAAACCTTCGGCAAGTATTTTTGTCGTTAACAAAAACAACAACAACAACAACAACAACAGGTGACAGCCTCATTTTCCTATATATACTTTCACATTAGTATGAGTTTACTTCGTAATGCCATGTGGGACCAGTTTTAGATATGCAAGGATTTCGGGGCCTTAGCCGACGTCATCTTTGTACGATACATATTCATACTTACATATTTCATTTTGATTCGCCTTAAAGCAATCCAAGCCACTGTCCTGAACTGTAACGAAAAAGATAAAAAGGCGATAAAAGAAAAGACACAGTAAATTTTTCCGAATAAATGTGCGACATTCTTACGATTGTGACAGTAACTTGGCGCTTATAAGATTGTCTGCGTGTGTTGAAACTTATAGAGAAAGTTACTCAGAGGAGCAATACATAAATCGCTTGTGATTTCACTTTTGTCATAAGAATTTATATTTCTAACTAAATATTCGGATATCCGTACAAAATCTTTCGGAGATATATGAAAAGTACACAGATATAACTAAAGCCGAAAGTAAAATTGTACAAAGTAACAAAAGATAAACATGCAAATCTTGTACGTACGTCGTAAACGCAAACTTCCACTTTATCTATCCAACTGGCTTGGGGGGCAAAATTGGAAGGAGACAAATCTTGATTTCCGCCATGAAATTAGGTCAGGTCATAGTAAAGATGCTATTGTAACATCGTAGGAGCAGTAGAAGGACGAGCTCACTCACAGGGCCAATGGTCAGGCACATTGGGAAGATGAGTAAAAAAAATGAAGGAAAAAAGAAAGAAAATATTAAACGATAAATTCAAATAAATCGTGTTAATTTAACCGCAAGGGAAGTTAAAAGTTTCATGGACGATGAACAACGGAAAGTAGGAGTCGTAGCAGTAAGCAGTAGAGGTTCGCATTAGCTAAGCATAAATTGTTGGACACTACATTTGGAATAAGAACAAATAAGTAAGCTCACGGCATGAAAGAGCAAAGGGTAGGAGATGCAGAAAAGCGCAGGGATAGAAGCGTGAGAGCACGAAAGGTCGTCAACGCGTTATGGTGTAAGAGTTCACGAGTTGATTTTTGTTCTTTTAATTGCTTACTTTTGCTGCAAGTGATGCATGACCCAAAAGACCTGTAACACTTTGCTTACGTTTCAAATGAAATAAACAAAAAGGCGGTCAAACTCTGAAGATATTGTAAAGCGCTAATGTGAGCAAATTGCTTTGGCCCCATTTTCGAGCTCCCAAGCATCCTACTACATCCCTTAAGCAAACTTTTTTTGGCTACTCTTTTTGTGCACATTTTAAATTACATTTAGCATTGAAACAATTTATTTTATTTAGTTATAATGAGGCATTTTGTATGCTCAGGCCACGAGCTCGAGTGTCGTCTTGAGGTGCAATAACGAGTTTTGTGGCGCAAAATGGAGTGAAATTAGAGTGGTCGTCGTTTGGGTTTTATTGCGGACATGTTGATTCATGGCATACAAACTGTGATTTAGTGTAACTTTGAGTAAGAGAAGAGGTCTTTTGAATACCCCTTTTGAAGAATAGCGGGTGAGAAACTTTAAACTAGAAACTCTTACCTTGGATTGTGAGTCAAATTAGTGGAGGACCGTTAATCTTCCGAAGAACTCTTCTCTCAAATACTCCATCTCATTTTCTATCGACACTCTCCATGATTCCTAGCAATACATCAGGATACGTATGATGAGAGACTTATAGAGCTTGATCTTTGTTCGCGTAGAGAGGAGTTTACTTCTCATTTGCTTACTCGCAGGAATGGGAGTCGTCCTCTCTCCAGCTTAATTTGCTTTCGAGCAGCTCCAAGAGGTCCTTCCCAGTTCTGACTTACCAGATCTGAATTAACACTTATAAGGTACATCCAGCTTCCCTACGATTTGTTTTCGCACAGCCTAAAACGGCTTTGAAACCGACAAAAAGATTATGCGGGTTGATTGTCTTATAATGGAGCTTTTGAAGATAAGGTCGATAGTAGACTTACCAGATCTGAATTCACACTGATAAGGTACATCCAGCTTCCCTACGACTTACTTAAGTCATTCGCACAATACGCTAGATAGAACCTATATACAATATTAGGGATACTGATTTCGCAATAGTTGATGATAAAGTTCGTTCTCTCCCTCGCAATTTAGTTCTGTGAGTCGGTTACCAGGTCGCCCTTAAGGTCCTAAAGGAATTTGATAACAATTTTTGATATAATTTTCGGGCAACCGAAAATCTCACCGCGTTCAGCATTACGTATCCATTTTTCTTTGTCGCCTCACGATAACGCTCCCATACACTGTGGTTCATTATTGTTCGAGGCAGTGAGATATTCCTTGTTGGGCTCGCTTAAACCCTGTAGTGGCCACAGGGGTGGTATGTAAGAGGAGGGAGATATGCTTCAATTGCTCGGTTACATCATAAGGTCGACGACTGCTCTAGAAGAGCAGGTGTGAGAGTCGAGCGGAGAAATTATCAGCTATCTTTGTCGTACACAACTTTTGCACTTCCATTTTTCCTTCCGCGCACTTTCTTCGGTGCACAGAGGCGTGGTCGTACCTTGGCAAGAAAATGGACCGTCGATGTTGGAACCACGTAACGACATTATCAATTTGGTTTCTTGTTCTTTCATCATGGGGCAGCCTCTGCGTAACCTCTTACCCACGGAGAATCCAACAACAACAGCTTTTCTCCATCTATAGCCGCTTTAGTAGACGCCACAAAGTCCTACCGCCCTCTTGCCTTGCCGCGTCCATCGGGTTTCCTATAGGGCGGCGATGTCAGCCTTTTACACTGACGAGCACATCAACTAGACGGTCAGCTATAGCCGCCTTTTATAAGGGTCCGAACTTTCCAGGTACATCCTTTCATATCATGTCTTTAATTCGATTTGCCGGGTCTTCTCATCTGAGAATTTTTCAAGAATGAAAATAGGACAGCCCTTTACCGAATATTAAACTGCTGCACTCGGGTACTTTCATTTCCTGACACTGATGCTAATTGCCCGAGTGAAAGATTTGATATCAATATCTCGATATTTTAAACAAATTTTATAAATCTCACTTTCTTTTATTTCTCTCCAAAATAATAATAGGTTTGTTTACTGACCAAAAAAAAGTTCAGAGCAGGTTAGAGCAGAGCAGAACAGGGCAGCTGTCAAAATAGAAATAGAGCAACTTAGAGCAACTCAGAGCAGAAATGCCATGAAACACATGAATTTCGATAGTTTCTCTTTATTTGGTTTTTTGTTTAAATCTTCAAAATTAATGCAAATTCACGTATACAAAAACATTGATTTTCTTGCAAGCTAATTTTTTTGAAGTTTTCAAAAATTTATTTTTTCCTGACTGACAATTGCTTTTCTGCTCTAACTTACTCCATAAAAAAAGCTAGAGCAGAAATTTGTGATCTGGATTACTCTAGTTTTGTTTTGAGCGTACTCATGAAACAAAAGATAGAGCAACCTAGAGCAAGAAAAGTGTTCGTTAAACACAATTTTGTGAAATATCTCAATCTGGCGTAAGCTAGAGCAGGCCAATAAACAAACCTAATACCTCTTTATTTATGCAATTAATTTTATATTTCATTTTCAATTCGTAGAATTTAAAGTATTAACTTAAATTTGTGATGTCTAAAATAGATTTTAATTATAGTCAAATACTTTAAAATTATTTTAATTTAAACCATTAAATCTAAATTGGCGCAATGAAGCATTGCTGTTATTTAATGGTAATGCTTTGTTTTGAACTTTGCTGTTAGCCATAATTTGCCACGTTGTCCGGACAACACAATTTTGAATTCGGCGAATATTTTGCAGATTTTAATAGAATATTTTTTATATATGTACATACATATGTATACTACAGAGGTAGCTTAATACAACTTATTTGTGGGGGTATGACAACGAAGAAAGAGGTTCTCCTATAAGTCTCCCACTCGAAATCATGAAAGCTGTCGGAAGTAATTTGGCTTTGTAGTATTCGATAGAAAACTATTCGTAAGATTTCTGAGACCCTTCGTGACTTGATATCGAAGATTGTGGGATGAATTTTCAGCTTTGGCGTTCCTAATTATTGCAGGTATCGTTAATAGGGGTAGGGCTATTATTCGAATAAAACACTTTTTTATTCGCCGGATATAAAAAAGTTCCGATTTTAAATTTGGGGTAATTTTGGGGTCAAATTGGTATCATTTAGGGGTAAGGGGTCATTTTGGGACAATTTAGAAATTATTATGGGGCCATATTTGGATGATTTCCGGACTATTTTGAGGTCATATTGGGATCATTGTGGGGTAAATTTGGGGTAATTTTGGCCTTTTTTGGGGGTAATTTTAGGATCATTTTGGGGTCATTTTAGGGTCTTATTAGGAACATTTGGGAGTCAATTTTGCGTAATTTTGGGATCATTTCGCTATTATTTTGGGAGCAGTTTAGGATCATTTTGAGGTAATTTTAGGATCATTTTGAAGTAAATTTGGAGTCATTTTGGGGTTATGGTGGCATCATTTTGGAGTCATATTAAGATTATTTTGGGATCATTCTAGGATCATTTTGACGTGTTTTGTTGACAATAAATTATGATTTAAAATTTAGTAAATCATAGTATTTTTCTTGCCTAAATTTACTAGCTTATAACTTGTACCCCCTCATCGCGGCACTGTAAAAATATGTACACATATTGCCTTGTGGGTGTTTATGGCATAATATTCCATGTTCTGCTAAATTCATATTCATTACTTTTTCCTGGTATAGTTGGTTATTTCGCGGACTTTAAAATGGTTTTTAAATAGTTTATACGCGACCACAAAACAGCAGACTGGCAGTTGGCAATAACACAGAATTTACAAAGTTTGTGTTATGTTATGCGAATAATTCGCTACCACAGACTTATATAAAAATAAGTATGTATCTAATTATATGCTTATGCAT
The DNA here is from genome assembly GCA_964058755.1 of Campiglossa producta. Classification (NCBI taxonomy): domain Eukaryota; kingdom Metazoa; phylum Arthropoda; class Insecta; order Diptera; family Tephritidae; genus Campiglossa; species Campiglossa producta. The sequence continues at coordinate 91,429 of CAXKVI010000784.1, read as the reverse complement.
TCCTTTTTTACATAACAATCTAGTCGGCGTAGTTCGTGTCATTTCTATATTCCCGGAATGTGACCCATTAAAAAGGCATTTCAAAAACAGTAATAGGTACCTAACAAGATTTAAGTGTTCTGCCAATACGCTTACTTTTCATGCAATTTTTTATGCAATGTGAAAAGCTACGAGTACATATCTACACACACACTTACACGTACTTACACATACTTGAGTTACGAAAACTATTAGGAATGTGCTCTTGACTGTGGCTTTGTTAATCGCCAGCTCGTGTGAAAATTTCGTTACATATAAGAATTATATGACAGCATGGAGGATTTCTTGGATGAAAGTTGAGCTAAAACGCCTGTTTATAACTCAATAAGGACATAAAAATTATAGGCTTCCACGCCCACTTTTAAACATTTATCAAAAAATCTTAATAGAATGACTAGGAGGTTCATACTAACAAATTATATCATTTTAGCCATTTCCGTTACCAAGCTATGTCAATTTAAATGATTTCCGAAGTTTTCGATATCGAAAGTGGACGAGGTTGGCTGGCGATATTACCGAATTTTGTCAGCTATACTCCCAACGATACTAGTATGCTTTGTGCCAAATTTGATAGTTCTACCATTATCAGTTTAAAAGTTACGACCAGTCGAATTTTCAAAAATGCCTCCCTTAAAAAAATTTTCAAAAAATCATAAAAAATTACCGGGAATTCGCCTATAAAGTTATATCATTTTAGCCATTTCAGCTACCGAGATATGTCGATTTATGTGATTTTCTAAATTTTCGATATCGAAAAAGGGGTCGATTTTCAATAGAAACCACCTTGGCCAGAAAGTAACCTTTATACCAAATTTCATGTAAATATCTCAATTTTAACTCAAGTTATCGTGTATACGGACAGACGGACGGACATGCCCTAATCAACACCTCTTTTCAACCTAAGAACTTTTATATATCCAACCAGTGGCGGATCCAGGCTTTCGGGAAGGGGGGGTCCACATTTTTTTTTTTTGTAAATTCCGGGGACGTTTTTCCGTCACGGTTTATTTAAAGCTGGCCTATTATGCTGGTTTATTCAAAAAAATAGATACCTACCTTTGTTAGTATGCGCAAGGTCAGACTCAAGGTATCACTTATGTAAATCGTTTAAAAAGTTAGCTAGAGTTCGTCTCAAATACTGTACCTAATATATTTTGTCTCTAATTTGAATCAGTGGCGGGCACCAGGATCCAGATAAGGAACTGAGGGTAAGAAGATGAAAAGAATCAAGTATTTCGGAAATACTTTTGTGGAAATATCGATGTGATAGTGAGGGATATGACATATAAAAGAAAGCTGAGGAAAAGAGGATGATGAAGAGGGGTATTGGATAGGAAAATAATGATGGCGAAGAGGAAAAAATGGTTTCAATCGATTTTGGGATATCTAAAAGGGAAAAAAAAAAAATTAGGAGAAAAAAGAGATCAAAATTTGAAGACTAAGGCCAATTTGCCAAAAAGTAAGGACCTCCCTAAAATAGATATCCAACCTGGACAACGTCGAGCACCCTGTTAGCTTTGAATACATATTTCTAAGGCTATCCGTCTACCTTGCTCAGCCGTGAAGCCAGGCCCCACAGAACTGAACGCATTAAAACAGATTATTAAAATACTCCAAACCGTACATCACTAATGTTTAATCCACCCATCTTCTTTGAGAATGTTGTTAGTGTTTGTATTATCATCATCTTATAATAACTTAGATTTGCAATGCAAAAAATTTCCATTCAATTTTCATGCAGGCATTTTTAAAATTTTTCATTCTGCTTTTGAATTTTTCATTATGCATAGAATGGAAATATTTTACATGGTTATGAATATATGGATGTACATAAATTTGTCAATGGTAATAGTGGTACTTTTTCATTTTATGTATGTATCTACATTTGTGTGAAAATTTGATCAAAATACAGCTATGCAAAACAATACAAGGATGGAAAATAAAAGTATTATTTTCGATATTATTAAAGTCTGGGTCCTGTCATCCCAGGACTTCCAGGATTCAGACCTTTCAGGACAAAATACTATAACAGATTTTTTGCTTAGCTTATTGCTAGGTATTTTAGTTCCAATTTCAAATATTTATTTCTTATTACTGATCTAAATATTCACATATTTTAGTTTGAAATTTCGACAAAATCATTTATAATTTTGTAAATTTTTGTACATCGGATTCGCCAGCTCCAAGTATAAATGAATATCCATTTATACGGAGTAATGCCTACATATATGCAAATTCAGTACAACATTTTCAGTTTATTGAAAAAATTGCAAATGAATTTTGAATTTGTTGAATAGGCAAACGCTTGAGTTATTGTGGAAAATAAAATACGAGCGCCTTACAAATTCTCTTTGTGTAGATGAAATTCATTTAAGCATGATTTTTTAGATTTTAGTTTATTTGATAATAAAGAGTTTTAGAGTGAAAGACTAACAAGTAAGGAAGTCTAAGTGCGGGTAAAGCGAACATTAAATACCCAGCAGTAGTTTTCATATGATTTTCGAAATATTCCATTTCGGAAGTGGGTGTGGTTGGGAAGCGATTTCGTTCAATTACATCAGGTATACTCCCTATTATGCTAGTATACCTTGTACCAATTTAATCGTTTTACAGTAATTAGTTAGGCGGTGCCACGCCCACATTTAAAAATGTATCAAAAAATCATAATAAAATGACTAGTCCTAGACTAGATCCTACCAAATTATATCATTTTAGCCATTTACGTTACCAAATTTTGTCAATTTAGGTGATTTTCGAAATTTTCGATAGTGGGCGTGGTAATGAGTATAAAACCGTAATGAGTATAAAAGTTACGGTCAGTCGAATTTTCATAAATGCGTCCCGAGATAGGGGCGTGGTTATTATCCGATTTCGCCCATTTTAAATAGCAACCTACCTTGGCCAGAAAGTAACCTGTATACCAAATTTCATGCAATTTTTACTCAGGTTATCGTGTACACGGACGGACAGACGGACGGCCTTAATAAACTCCTCTTTTCAAACTAAGCACTTTCATACATGGAACTCTATTTATCTCCATTATTTTGTGCCGTTACGTAGTACCATTATGTGGACAAAATTATAATACCCTTGTATTAGAACTAGTATGCTGGGTATAATAAATCTAGAAGTAAAATTAAAAACTAAATGTACATTAGACTGTCTCAAAAATGTATGGAAAAAACTGAAGGTTCGAAATTTGATATGCATACTCTTTAAATCGGTGCGTTTTAACCTAAGTAACATGTGTGCGAAGTTTTATTGTTCTAGGATAACGGCAACCCGTACCGATTTGGAGTTAAAGTTCTTGACAGAAGCTTACACTAAGTGTGCAAAATAGTCGAATAAGGTTTCGAAAACTACATAATTTTAATATTTGCCTCACATTTAAAAAACTGTGCAACAACAACATTTTAATAGGATTAAAGGATTCTTTGCAAGGATTTTAAAAAAACGCATTCACGAGAAAAGGACATTGGAATTTCAAAAGAGTTTTAGTAGATTGCGTAACAATATGTTTTCTATCAAAAATAATTGAGCACATCTTGAAAATTTGTAATTATAGTGCACTTTTTATAGGTCCTACATGGCGTATGAGTAACATTTACCTGTTCTTTTCATACTTGTATATGAAAAGAACAATTAAATTGTATTAATTAGTGTGGTCAATATCTCCGAAACGGATTGAGATATCGAAATAAAACTTATACTACTTTCAGGCTCTCTTGAACATCTTTCTTTTGATACCCATATTGTAAAATCAATTTCTGGGGTATGTCCTGCCTATCTCCGGTGCATCCTTAAATATTTGTATACACATTTTCAGAACTCTTATTACAATACAATTTTTTAAAACACATCGAGTTTCGATAAAGTTGAAGGATAATAATTTTAAAGGACATTACTTTCATGTCCTTAAAGGATAATTAAGAAAAAAAGTTATATTTGGCCTATATTCTGAGCATCTGGTAGAGAAAAAATACCGATTTACTAATTACGAAGTCCTTGAAGGGTAACGATACAGCAATATGAGAAAAACGAGTACATAACTGAAAACTTCAACTGCAAGTCGGCACTGATTGCCGTGCTCCGAATTACATAAAACTTTCTCAGGATACTTTTTGATACATAATGGTCAAAATTAGGGCGGTATGCGTTTAAATAAAATAACTTTGAAATTTTGGAACAGTCTAATATACATATATGAGTAAAGCTTTTGTTGTAATGGTAAGTATGGTTGAATAACTATAAAGAATTTTTATCTTTTTGGCCATTGTTCGCTCCGTTTCTCTTTCGCTCACTGAACACAAATGTTGATTAAATTCATTGCTCGCATGTATTTGAAGTAATTTGGCAACTCAGGGGTAACTGCAATTGAAAGCTCAATCACTTCCAGTTACTTACTTGCTAATATGCTTTGATATGCCCGTAGAAATGCTGCGCGAGTTAGTTTATCATTTAACGTTTCTCTGCATTCAATTCTTTCTCATTTTATCATTTTCTTTTTTTCTTCACCAATTCACTATTCTTCACTCAAAGTCATATCAAGTTAGCGAATTCCAGTAGCCAGTAGCAGCACAAATAAAATAAAATATTGCAACCAATGACGTGCTCTTCATTGCTGCAGTACTCATCACCATCATCATCTTAAATATCATCATCATCCTCATCCTTGCTAACATCAACTGCATCTCCGAGTATACTACTTCTAACTTATCTTCGAGTACAACTGTGGTAAAACATAGTTACTTATCAGTAGATTTATCATCATCGTTGTCCAATCGTTGATGACTCGATTGCTGTGCGATGTCTGTGGCTGATGTTTTTGCTATTGTTGCTCTTAACTGGGCAATCAGCAGCCACACCAACGTTTATAGTATCTTTTAGCGAAATTTGTTTTTTATTGCTGCAATTTATTTCACAGATTTCTCTTCAAGTCATTCGATAGTAGTTAAAGTAGAGTAGCATCTGCAAGAGCAGCAACAACCGCAACAATAGCAAATATTGGTCGTACTATGAGTGGCTGATCATAGCTAAAATATCTACTTCAGTTATTTCTACTGTTATTGCAACTTCTTTTTCTTCTTGTTCTGCTTCTTTAGTTCTGTGTTTGATGATGCAGTTTTGCCTCCGAGGTGTTGACAATGTTTAATGTATCAAAGCTGTTTGAATTGGGTTTGTGGCACATTTCTAGTCCATATTTTTTTTTTGCTTGAATATACTTGAATTGTTTGAGTGCGAGGAATGTTAAATTTTAAAAATTCTTATCACTTGAGGAGTGACCAAATAAATGAAAATACGACTTTTAACAATTTTTCAGAAACCGAAAAAACTGTGACAGAGTCCAATAACCAAAATTTAAAGTTTTCAGGTGGCGTTACTAAAATGAAAAAGCTAGTCAAAACTGGGATCATAATTTTTTTGAATATTTTTTATGTCTAATTTGTATGTGAGAACTGAAGGTTCGAAATTTGATATGCAAACTGTTCTAGGATAACGGCAAACCGTGCCGATTTTGAGTTAAAGTTCTTCCTAGCAGCTTACACAAAGTTTGCAAAATAGTTCAATAAGGCTTCGAAAATTGCATATTTAAAAGACTGTGCAACAAATGCCCACCTTTGAACTTTTAAAAGGATTAAAGGATTCTTTGCAAGGATATTCAAAAAACGTATTCACGAGAAAAGGACATTGGAATTTCAAAAATGTTTTAGTAGATTGCGTAACAATATGTTTTCTATCAAAAATAATTGAGCACATCTTGAAACTTTGCAGTTATAGTGCACTTTTTGTAGGTCTTACGCGGCGTATGAGTAACATTTACTTGTTCTTTTCATACATGTAGTACCTGGCTGACCGAGCTTGCTCGGTGCTATCAATTTAGCGTTAACTTTACTTACCTAAAATAAACCCTAAAATGATCCAAAAATGATTCCCAAATTACCCCAAAAACACCCTTGAATGTACCCTAAAATTATACCAAAATGACCCTAAAATAATTCCAAAATAATCCCAAAACAACCCCAAAGAGATCCTCAAACGTTCCCAAAATGATCCAAAACTGAACCCAAAATGACATAAAAATCATCCCAAAATGACTTCAAAATGAACCAAAAAATTAACCCAAAATTGTCCCAAATTAATCCAAAATTGAACCTAAAATGTTTTCAAAATAGCCCCAAAAATATTCCAAAGTGACCCCTAAATGATGTCAAAATTATCCTAAAATAATCCCAATATGATCCCAAAAATATACAATACAAATACAATATGGTAAAATGGTAACCCTGGGCGGCAACCCTACATGAAAATATTTTAGTTGATTTGGCATAACTTGAAATAGGTGGCAACTCTGTAAAACGCCCCAAGTGGCAACCCCCAAATGGATAGTTTTATAATCAATCATACCATCTATAGCCAAATTTCATCCAAACCGATGAAGCTGTTCCAGAGATAGTAGTTAGAATCAATCATACTATTTATATTCAAAATTTTATCTAAATCGGTCAAGCGGTTCCCGAGATAGTCCGGATATACAAATATACAAAGAAACAAATATACATACATACAAGCTTAGCTCGTTTAAAGTTAAAAGATATATTGCTTTGGCACACATTCGCCAGTTTTCCGTGGCATGCAATATAGTTAAAGAGGCGAGCCAAGCAACAGAGTATCTACTACGGGCCTTTCTAATATGCCAAAAAAGTATGCCTGTAGATATTTTATGCCATACGTTTATTTTTAAGTTCATAAGTTCTTCAGAAAATTAATACCTTTGTCATGGATTTGGAGGAATTGCCTATAATTTGGCTAGGAGTCCTGAAGTAACCGCAGAATCTGTATGATCTACTCCCATTAACTTTGGTTTCTTTTAATCATAGAAACCACATATGAGTAATAGAGAGTAGAGATTGGTGGCAATTCCGTGGCAACTTATGACGTAGAAATCAGCTGATTCTGCGAAAACAGGCAAATTCATTTTAACGGTATCGCTTTTGGAACAATCTTCTCTCTTTGGTTCATGCTTTTGAGGTGGAATCGTCCAGGGTCTTCATGTTTAGCTTTTCAAGGCTGCAATGCCTCAGAGTGTGCAATATAACGTATACCTAAAACGTATCATGACCTACTTATATCGCTGCAGGGCACGGTTTTACCAAGTACCTGTGGGCTGATGTCATCGATATATGTATGATGTGCTATTACAATGAACCATAATACATATTGTGCAGTTGCCATTTTTATTTTAATCCCTTCGCTAATACCCTTAGGTAATACTTCATTGATTAGAAGTCAACTGACTATTTATATTCACATCTCTCTGTGTCACAATCCTTTCATCTAATGTACAAAGGCGAATGAATGCTTTAATCTCAATGAGAATCTCAAAGCTTTAGGTGGAAATGGCAGGAGTTGAATTGTAAAGCCGTTAAGAGAAATCAAACAACAAATAATAACGACGCATTTCTTTTAATACCTACACATGTATGTGTTTTTGTAAATTGCTAGTACCATGTGTGCAAACATGTGAGTGTATCTATCCGGAATACAGAGATAAACATCAACGAAAGTCCCTATAAGCGGCAAAAAGCTGGAAGTTGCTATCCATTGAAAATTTGGCTTATCGCGTAAATCGAAATGTCGACTACGACAAAACGAATGATTGAACAATTGCAAATACATAAGGAAATATGCATGTATGTATACCTAGCAGTCAAACCAATTTGTTCCAGACTATGCAAAACTAGTAAAAATGTCAAGAAATGAGCTCCTGCTTTCCACGGTGGAAGGGGTTTTCAACAACATCACAGCTGATGCGATAGAATTACTCCTCGGTCTGTTAGGGATGAATGGATGCCAATTTGTCATTGTTATAAGATGTCTGCCTTTAACCAGGCCCATGACTTTCCCAGATAACGTATGACGTCACGACTGCGCTACTCAGTCGGCTATCTTGAATTCGTCAATGGTTGCCCCCATAAAATAGTTTTTTACCATCACACCAGCGATAAAAGTAGGGTATGGTGGCAGTTCTTAGCAACTTATGACGTAGCAATCAATTCTGTCAAAACAGCAAATTAATTCTAACGGTATCGCTTTTGGCACAATCTTCTCTCTTTGGTCCATGGCCTTTATCCCAGATACTGCCAGTTAGCGACTTAAAGAGTTTTTTCAGCCTTTGTACCTAAGAGGCAGTGGTGACTGAATGGGCAGCAAAAGTGAGCATGAAGTTGAAAGTCATTCCTTAAATATTGGGGTGAGTGACAGTCGGAAACGTGCGGTTACGGACGTAAATGTTCAATTCCATCCATTCTGTTGCTGTCCAAGTCGTGAGCACAACTCATCGACGGAAGCACCAGTTGCCAGACTGCAGATGGTACATTTCTTCTTATACGACAAAACCACGCAAAAGAAGGTGAATTTTTCAAGGTCATTCGGATTCGTTGATTTTGGAAGTAATTGGACATTTGACCAAAATTTACAAAACCAGCCGAGTGTTCTCTATCCAGATTGAATCTGAGTGATCTGAATAGTTGATCATGCGGAACTGTCGTTTGCCTTCGCATATGCCAGAGGGAGTGAGAAGAGTCGCAAATCCTTTAGCTCTATGAGCTTGTTTTAATTCTTCTGGCAGTGCAGTGTTGATAAATGGGAACGTCTTAGGTAAGATATGAAAGCTGGTATATTGTTTGAATTTTCGGACTAGTTCTGCTTTCGACCTATTTGGTGTTTGAGTGCTGGAAACATAAAAAGCCACAAACAAAATGGACACTGCAATGCAAGTGTGCTCCACTTCCGTTTGTCTGTCCATTGCATTCTAAATAATGTCTGAAGGCCGAAGGATATTTTAAGTTTGTTTAGCTTATTTCTTCAATACACATACAAAGCTTGACAAACATACGATATATAAATATGTACGTTTTTGTCTCTTTCTTGCCATTTACTTTTTGTTGCTTGAATAAAGATAATATCAGCAAATGGCCGTTGCAATTTTTAAATTTATTTGTGTACATGTGTGTGTGTGTGTGGGCGAGTTCGTTCGCAACACCAACAATTAAAAGTAAACAACATTTACAACAACCACACCCACCTATAAGAGTATCTGCCACTTCTTATTCACCATTCACCTAATCTTTTGCAATTTTCCTTGAAAGTAATGGAATTGCTTTTGTCAAAGAAGTCCATGACTCCAAAGTTCTATTGAACGTTGACAAGCTGTGTATTTGGTTTTTTGCCTGTCGGAGCAAAAGTACCGTTAGTTGAACTATGTCCTTTCTTTATGTCAAATGTGCATGCTTATTTATTCATTCATTCTTCTTTCAGGCCATTCTTGTTTTCTTTCTCATTCAGACGGCCATTCATGCCAAGTGCCAACTCATTCTTGATGTGTTCTCTTCTCGTTGTGTATGATATTTGTCTCTCTTTGTTTGTAACCAATGAATGCAGTTGCTTCCGCATAGCTGTAGAGAAAGTTTAAAGTTCTTTTTTTTAAGTTAGATGCATTTTTTGTTTCACTAAAGACTGGCACAGTGATGTGGAAAGAAAGTTTGGATTTATTTCCGACGTCCTATGAATCTACTTATTTGCCTTATTTTTCGTCCATTTCTTTGCTTTTCCACACTTCTCATTTATTTTTGTTTCCTTCCCTTTTTGGTCGGCTTACTTTGTGGCTACTTTCACGCTAACTGGCTAGATAACAGTCTTCCCGTTTGAGAACGTTCCTCGCATATAACCTGACTATATCGCATCTCGCATTTTCGTAGATCATCTTGCGAATGTGACACTGCCCGGAAAAAGCTAGCCAATTGCCTCTTCCACCCGCCTTCTTTCTTGAGCGAAATAATCGCATTCGAACCCCATGGTTTGTTGTCTAAGGCTCTACAGTAGACGCCGTTCGTGGTTTGAACCCTGCCCATTTTGTGGAGATAGTCACGGAAATAATCATGCACGCTTAAGAATTGGGTCAAGTAGAACTCGACTTCTCGATGAGGCCGATTTAACCATGGTTCCAGTTCGAGGATTAACACCCTTGTCCACCTTCCAGCAGCACCTCGTGTATTCGTTACAGCAACGTCTCTACGTACTTCTGCACGAGGCTCATAGTTTCCGCAATGACCAGAATAGCATCTTCGGAGACCGTTGGGATATGCTGAGGCGGCAAATGGCAGCCAGGAACTTCCGAAATTTCATTGCATCCGTCCAGACGTCTGCACCGTGCAACAGTGTGGAATTTGAGACGGACGCCAGCAGCTTTTTATGCATGGCTTTGGTCCATTTGTGTTTGCCATTAGTCGACTCCGACTTGCGATGGTTTTCATAGAATTGTCGCAGGAGCTTCTTACATAAATGCTCCGAGCTTGCTGTCCATTTTTTTCAGATTGTAATTTATAAAGCTAATTTTATAATCGCGATATCTCACAACTGGTGACTATTAGAAAAAGTGCTAGTGAATTTTCAGGTCCACAACTTGGTCTCAGGTAATTTTTCCAAACAAACTTACCGTTTTCGAAAAAAAATCCAAAAACCGAAAATGTTGATCTTTGAACACAGACATAAAGGGGTCCAGGACCCCTCCCCTGAATACGGGACTGTCTTTACGTTTAAGATCTTAAAATAATTTTATAAACCCAATTAGCTAGCTGTCCCACTGCTACTTATTTTTGACATTATTCAGCATACTCGTGTCTCCAGGGTAAAGTCAGTGTGTAGGAATTGATGTAGTCACTGTCGTCTTTCTAGCCATTCATTCATGGCAACATATTCTGCAACAGAATTTCTTTGCACTCACAATAACGTTTAAATAGCGCTGCTATGTTGTTGCTGTTATTCCTGTCGGTTTTATTAACCGTCTGTCTAGCTGTCTGATGAGTTGTCTCTTTGCGCCAATCTCTTATGGCTCTTATTTGCAATGTTCTTTGTGTCAACGTCAATACAGAAATAATGCTTAGTTCAAAAGCTTGAGTAAATGCATCAGCATAGAACCAAATGCAGTAACAACAACACAAATTGACTAACTTTTTGCTTTTAGTAAATGTTTATTTATTTGTTATTGCATTGGTTATTTTAAGATTTGTTTGCAGGCTAATAGCTCATGAATTGTAATGAAAATGGACGAGTGTAGGAGAATACTTATATATGCAGGTGCTGCAAAAATCTCTAAGGAACTCACCTTTCCTTACTTACTCACTCACTCATCATTACACTCACTTATCTCTTTGTCACTCACTCTACTATTCACTCACTAACAGTGGTGCCAGATCGAGGGAAATAACCCTTCTTGAGGAAAATTTCACCACAAAAATTTTGTAAAAGGGGAAAAAGGGACATCGAGGGAGAACACCCTATTTCAATAACTCGCTATTTAAAATTTCGGTTAAAGAACGCCCAATCTCAGAATTTGAAAACGCGCTATCTCAGCTATAAATGTATTGAATATTCATTGAGATATGCCGTTTTTTTGAAAAAAATATCTGAAATAGAGCGTTTTTAAAACAAACTCTAAGATAAGGCTTACTTACACGGGTTGATTTTCTGGTCGATTTTTGATCGTTTACCGTGAAAATAGCAATTCGATCGACTCACACCTTGTATTTGAGTTAATGGGTTTTTATATTTTGAAACAGGGCAATCTTCCACTCAGTAGTCGAAGTGCACTATGAAAAAAACGCTATTTCTCAATTTGAGAAAGGGATAGTTCTCAACTTGTGCTAAAAATGGGATTCTCTAATTGGACTCAAAGGTATGAATGCGATACTGCAAATATATTCCGAAAATAAAATAAAACACGATTTGTATAATTTATTTTACATTTATTTTCTGGTAGTAACGTAATATGAAATAGCGTGGCTTAGCATAGCCAAAACTGACATAACGTAACATGACATAGCATAACATAAGTTTACTAAATATAAAAATAATTGTATGTTACACTAAACAACATAAACAATCAAAAAATTATCTAGTATAACATTTCTACTATAAGGAACATAATAAAACATAGCTTAACATACCGCAGCATAAAAATGATAGCGTGGAAAGTACAAGTAGAAAACCATATAAAATACTTAAAAATAACACAGCACAAAGAGTTTAAAATAACAAAAAAATAATATCACTTAAAATAACATAAACTCGCATAGCATAACAATGTCTAAAACATAAAAAAATAAAATAACAATAAACAAAGCCACTAAAACAAAAAGTGCAACTCCCATATCAACAACTAATTGAAATTACAAAATTTTTCCCCAAACTTTTCCGACTAACTTCAATAGCCATTAGTTCATTTTCTCATCCTTTCTTCTCTTCTCATTGCAGGTAATGCATATTTATGAATTGAATCTACTACCATTTTGTTCCTTGGCTTGTGTACCTAGATATTAATGTCTTTGTAAGTACATAAAATAAAGGTAAATAAATATTTGTTCAAGTCTTTTACATTCCATATTTGTTTGTGTAAAATGCTGCAGGGCTAGTGCAAAAGATGCATTCGAGCTAACCAGCTGTTGCCGGAAGTTGTTGGAAATGTGTCAAATTTGAATAATTGAATTTATTAAATGTTGCAAAATTATTATTAGATTTGCTTGGCTTAATGCAATTTTGTGATTTGGATACGTTTATATGCAAAAAATGTTTTGCTGACTTTCTGGGAAAGTACATAAAGTACATACATAGTTACCCAGACTCATGTTGATATTAATTTGGTTTTAAGTTAGTAACTTGGATTTGACTGCAAGTATCGAACATTTTAGTAACTTTTGATGTTTAAATTGAATACTCATAGAAACATTTTATATGAACGCATCAGCGAATTTGTAGTGAAAAGAGTCCTTTGTTTCCGAAAAATTTGCTGCTCGATTCCCGGCAGTATTTCAGAGATTTTTAGCAAGATTCAGTTACCAGCGCACCACCTATCAAAATTGTCTGCAAATCGTATTGTAATTATTTAATAGTCATCGTAAGCATCCCAATTTCAAACGAATTTTCGTAAAGCTCAATGGACACCTACCGGACAAATGTGTCAAGTTTCAAGTCTCTAGCTTACCGGAAAGCTACTCAAAAATTGATCTCACGATTCTACCTACATTTCGGAGATTTTCAGCAAGTTTCGGATATACAGCGCGCCACCTATCGTGCCTTCAACTATATGCTAAGTTTCAAGCCCTAGTTCGCCAAGAATTCCAATTTTAAATAAATTTTCGAAATAGCGCCATCCGTGCGCCACCTCCCAGAATTGTTGGATGAGGAATTGCATAGACATGGGGTTCTGAAAAATCTGTCAAGTTTCATGTCTCTAGCTTACCCCGAAGCTGCTCAAAAATCGAACGCATGATTTCGCCCTGTGTTTTTGGAGATTTTCAGCAAGCTCCAATTATCAATCGATCGTAATATTCTCAATTTCAAACGAGTTTTCGAAATAGCACGATCCGTGCGCCACCTACAGGAATTTTTTCATCAAAGAACGCATTGTCACCGTGTTCTGAGAAATAGTCACCGTGTTCTAAGTAGTTGTAAGGTAGTTCGAGCGAAGTGAATCTTTTAATTATAACTAATATCACACAGAAATGCACGTCAATTGAAAATAAAGCTTTTGTGCATATAACTTACTTCAAATCATATTGTACAGTCAATTGAATAAAGCTTATTATCTTTTCCGTTTTATATTAATAGTTACTTTCCGAAGTCCTTGGTAATGTGCATGTATTTATAAATATATATTTAAACAAGTAAGGAAGTCTAAACTCGGGTAAACCGAAAATTAAATACCCAGCGTTAGTTTTCATATGATTTTCGAAATATTCCATTTCGGAAGTGGGCGTGGTTGGGAAGCGATTTCTTCCAATTACATCAGGTATACTGCCAATTATGAGTATCGTTCTACCGTAATCAGTTTAAAAATTATGACCCGTGAAATTTTTAAATATGCATCCCTGAAAAGTGTGAGGTGCCACGCCTACTTTTGAAAATTTATCAAAAAATCATAATAGAATGAAGCTAAATTTCTCGAGGTCTCCGAATCCCAAAATATGCTTTTGTTTATCCATAACTTTATTAATATTACAAAGAGTAGAAATATTTTGTAATTGGTGTAGCTCACGTAAATCCTAAAATAGTTTCGATATAATTTGTCTTAAAGGCAAACGCTGTTCTAGTTATTAAAAAATTCACTCTTCTTCATCTGAAAAAATGTTCCCTGTTTCCCTGTTCATCTATCGGTTCCTATTCTATCTCCATTTTTCCTCTTTTTCCTCTGATCGTGTTATAATTTTCTCTGCTCTCATAATATTCTCTTCCCATCCCTATCCCTACCATAAATAATACTTTTAAAGCTTATCAATACGAAAAATTCAAATGTTCAGTGTGATGACACACCCCTTCTGCCTCTCTCCCCTTTATTTTGCATTAAACTCTACCTATTTTAAATTTTCAACTATGAGCACTTCCAGAGATCATCATCATCATTTTCCTATTGGAGCAGAGGTCCTCGACCGCCGACTTAAATCGTATGCTATTTGGTGTCGTTCTCGTGACATCATTCCACGTGTATCCAGAAACATGCATTAGGGTTCATCCTACCAAACTATATCATTTTGGCGATTTCCGTTACCGAATTATGCCAATTTAGGTGATTTTCGAAATTTTCGATATCGAAAGTGGGCGTAGTTGGAGGGCGATTTTATTCAATTTCATCAAGTATACTCCCAACGACTATCTCGATTATTTTGTGCCATTACGTAGTATCGTTGTGAGAACAAAATTATAATACCCTTGTACTACTATTAGTACGCTGGGTATGAAAATAGCAGCTGGGTATACTCGGATGTTGCAATGCACTGACATGCATAAATATATTTATTTATCTTGCATAAATTTGCATTTTAAATTTTGATGTGGGACGATAAATAAAGATTTAATGTTGCATAAATATTTTACGAGAAATTGAATTTTCACTAAAAGAAAGCTTAACAGAATCAAGATAACTGATAAAAGTTAAATAGTGGGTGGTAGTTGCCATTTTGCAAGTTATGTGGATACATGTTTATTATACGAGCTTACCAAACAAAAGTGATTTCCTGCAGCTATTTACGTGATGGTATGACGTACTTTGTACTTATTATTTATTATTATATAATATATATTTTTGTGTTCATGTGTGCAGGATATTCATTATAGGACGAGTATAATCCTGTATTTGCAGTTTTCATTTTTATTAATTCCTTTAAATTGGCATTTCGATATAATAAATTAATTAACGTGAATGCATGTATGGATGCAATATAACTACATATGTACATAGGCTGGGGCAGGTTATGGATGGCAAGCACAATTTTTAAGTAAAAATGTATTTCAATTGAGGTTGCCGCCAATCGAAGCAAAAACTGTTTTAAAAAAATTCAAACATCATTTTACCTTCTCCAAAAGCATTTTGAGTATTCACTGTCTTGAAACTAGCGTTTTTGTCTGCGAAAATTACAAAAATGGACTATAAAGACGGTTTTTTGAATATCTCGACCCCAGCGCCCCTAGTGGTTTTCTTATTTTGTATAGAGTTTTTCATTACATATCGTCGCTCGCTTTCCAGAAGCATGAATGCGCCACAATTTAAATTTTAGGAAATCGTATTTGAAAGTTTGTTCCTCTCACGAAATTCGATTTTTTAGTTTTTGATATAAATATGTTTTTGTAGGTTATATTCTCATTATACTCTTTCTACTGATATTCAGGGGATCCTTGTATTTTCGTTAATAATAGAGAAACCAGAGGTTAATCTGAGACTATTAACTCAAATCTGGAAAATTGTCACAGTCATGCCTCTGGCAAGCGGGCGACGATATCAAACAGGTCTAATGCCCTGGCACTGCCTTGTCTGTGAGAGAAAGCTCGTTTCGACCCTGTCCAAACGTTTCGTAGTCCCGCCTGGTTTAACATTTTAATGTTCGTAGTAGTTGTTATTCGAAGTGGAAGCTAGTCGAACGTCTTGTCTTCTAGTTACCCATTTAAGGAGTTCCGGTCCCTTTGCTTGATCCTCTCTTGAACAACTAGTTTACGTTTTTTCTGCACCATATTGTGTATGAAAAGCTTGACATCTACCCTAATTGTTGGCACTTCATATTTATGATTAATGTTTTTCAGTTGTCGAAACAAAGAACAAATCACTGAGTTATAATTTAACAGTAAATGAGGTAGTTAAGTATGTAGTAGTTTCATGTACATTAGGATGTCTCACTATCCATACAAAAACATAAATGTGGACGTTGTTTTTTGTAGGCTCGAGGATAGTTTAGATTTACAATCCGGACCATTGGATGAAGTGAACCCGATTTTTCGTACTGCATGTTTCTGAATACATGTGGAATGCTGTCACGAGAACGGCACAAAACAGCATACGATTTAAGTCGGCGGTCGAGGCCCTCTGCTCTAATAGGAGCCAAGGAAAATGATGATGATGATCTCTGGAAGTGCTCATAGTTGAATATTTAAAATAGGTAGAGTTTAATGCAAAACAAACGGGAGAGAGAGGCAAGTGTGTCATCACACTGAACAATTGAATTTTTCGTATTGACAAGCTTTAAAAGTATTATTTATGGTAGGGATAAGGATGGGAAGAGAATATTATGAGAGCAGAGAAAAATTATAACACGATCAGAGGAAAAAGAGGAAAAATGGAGATAGAATAGGAACCGATAGATGAACAGGGAAACAGGGAACATTTTTTCAGATGAAGTAGAGTGAATTTTTGAATAACTAGAACAGCCTTTAAGGCAAATTATATCGAAGCTAAGTATTTAAGAATTACGTGAGCTACACCAATTACAAAATATTTCTTACTTACTTACTTAAAATAGCCTTTACCCGCCTAGTCGATTTTGGCCGTCCAACATGTTACGCCAGTCGGTTCTTTGTTGAGCCAACTGGCGCCAATTAGAGACACCGCGTGCTCGCAGGTCTGCCTCTACTTGGTCCTGCCATCGAAGTGGTGGTCTCCCTCTTCCTCTACTTCCACCGGCGGGTGCCGATAAAAATACTTTCTGAGCCGGAGCGTCCTCGTTCATTCGCACCACGTGTCCTAGCCAGCGGAGCCGCTGGGGTTTAATTCGCTGAACTATGTACACGTCTTCGTAAAGCTCATACAGCTCATCATTATATCTTCTTCGGTACTCGCCGTCGCCAACTTTTAGGGGTCCATAAATCTTTCGAAGAATTTTTCTCTCGAATATTTCTACTCTTTGTAATATTAATAAAGTTATGGATAAAAGAGCAGCATATTTTGGGATTCGGAGACCTCGAGAAATTTAGGATAAACGACGTTAAAATTAAATAGTGGACGCTATAGTGCTTCGACATTAACCAATAAATCAACACTGGGACTAAGGACCACTATGTTCTACTACCCTAGTGTTTATACGCACATACAAATGTATTTATATAGGTGCATACATACGTACTCATAAACATAAGCATACATATTTATTATTAATAGACTACTTTTTAAGAACAAAAGCAAACATTCAAAAAGCTAAGTATTTAATTGTTATAATTTGTCGGTTATGAATTGTTGGGTTGTCTTTGCCTAATTTCATTACAATTATTATTAGGGGCTGTTGTTTTTGCATTGCGACGTACATATTGTCGTTCAAAAAACATGCAATTATGAGTCAAAATACCCACAGAAATTCAATTAGATTTTGCATGATTAATGACTTCTGCGTGAAAATCACAAACAAAATATAAATAGTTCTTAATTATCTTTTAAGTTTTTATGATGTTATTAATTACTATATTCAATTACTTGACAGCGTATAGTTTGCTGGAAAAATATGTGATAGGGTCACTATATAAAAACGTTTTTAAGGAGGATCGCATCACTAGGTATACATTGTTTTACCCCTTATCCTCGCTAGACCATTGACATGAGAGCTTGTGCTTTCATTGTCGATATGTCTTTCAACTTATCGAATGTCTATTGATCTTGAATAAAATATTTATTTGATCCCAGTTTGGCAAGAAAATGATCCTAAAAACATATCTCATAAAAGTCTTGGACTGATCACGAAGCAGCCTCAAACTCACCTCGAAAATGTCGCGTGTGTCTCCAAATTGTACATCTATCAACTTGATACCACAATCGTCCAAAAATTTGACCTCAGAAGACTAAATATATGGCTTAGAGACTTCGAACATATTCTCATAAAGGTTGCAAAATTGTTTGTGAATGGTTCCCGAGTTCATTGCAAAATAGCTCCGACATGGTGCCAAAACTTAAAGCCAATGTTACGTGCCCTAAGCAAGCGGAGCAAAATGGCTTGCCTCTACCCTCTACGTCGATATTACATGGGCCCAATATATCAGAGAGGGTGTGTTGCGATACTTTTTTCCTTCCTTCTTTGTGGCCACCAAAAGAACGTAAATTAAAATTCAATAAAATAATAATAAAAAAAAAAAAACAATGAAGGATAAAGTAAAAAAAAAATAAAAAAATAAACTAAAAAATATTAAAAATAACTAACATAAAATAAAAAAAAAACATAAAACGAAAAAGATAAATAAAAAATTATATAAAATGAAATATAATAAATAGCATACAAAAAAATATAAAATTTAATAAAGGGAAATGACATAAAATAGAATACTATTGTACATAAACTAAAATTAAATAATTACAAAAAAAAAAAAAAAATTAAATAAAAAATATAAACTTAAATAAAATAAAACGAAATAGAATACAATAAAATAAAAAATAAAAAAAACAACAACAGAAAAAGTAAAATAACATAAGCTTTAACTAAATAAATAAAAAAAAAAACAAAAAAAAAATAAAAAATATCTAACATGAAATAAAAAAAGTATATAAAATGAAATAAAATAAAATAGCATAAAAAATATAAAAATATAATAAAACGAAATAGAATACAATAAAATAAAAAATAAAAAATATTTAATAAAATATAAATAAAAAACAAAAACAAAAAAAAAGTAAAATAACATAAACTAAAACTAAATAAATAAAAAAAAAATATCTAACATAAAATAAAAAAAAATAAACATAAAAAAAAAAAAAAAATTATATAAAATTTATAAAATATAATAAAACGAAATGACTTAAAATAGAATACTAAATACTAAAAAAACAAAAATAAAACAAAAAAATTAAATAAAAAATATAAACTAAAATAAAATAAAACAAAATAGAATACAATAAAATAAAAAATTAAATAAAAAACATTTAAGAAAAAAAAAAAATAAAAAAATAAAGTAGAATGAAAAATAAAAAAACTAAAATAAGAAAAATTAAAAAAAAAAAAATTAAATAGAACTAAATAAAATAAAATAAAAAAATAAAAATAAAATAAAATAAGTTAAAATAAAACAAAATAATATGAAATGAAGTAAAATAATTTGAAATTCAACACAATAAAATACTATAAAAAAAAAAAAATATAGATATTACAATGCAAATGCGGGTCTCTATATACATTGAGTAGATAATGGAAGCCGCTTGGATATACATAATACAAAACATAGAATAGTCAAACTAGACAAGCGATCAAGAGCATATTTGAATATGATTACATGACGTACTTCTGCTCTCACGTTGCTTTCAGCAACATGTTGCAGCAACATAATGCGATTATAAAAAAACTGTTATACAAACATCTCAATACAATTTGACAAAACGAAATTCAATGGGAAGCATATTTCAGTATTGTTTTGGGGTGTTTTCTGCGAGAAAAGAACAAACCAAAAGGAAAACAGATAAGGGTTGTGTCTCTTGACGACAACATATGGCACATGAAAAAAGAAAAACAGAGTCAAGTGAGGAGCGGTCAAGCAATTAAAACCTCTATTGTCTTGCTTTCGAGAAAGAGTCAAACAATCGAATATTATTTAAAAACCTCTGAATATGGATTGCAATGATAAATCAGTGCGTAACTAAAATACAATGAAGATAAAGAGAGACCAAGAGACAGTGAGGGTATAACAGCATATGAAATATGTCATAGCAAAATGTTTACACACAATCTCTCAGCATTCATTAAAACGTATTGAGTGATGTCTGAGAGTAAAGTAAGTGCAAACTATAAAAGCAAACCAAACAACACTAAGAGCAGCTCCATTAAAGGTGCCCACAGCTATGGATAAAGAAATAGCGCACAATAAGATAAGTGAAAGAAACTATCGCAATTTTTTTTTCATAATAACCATTTTGACTGGAAAATGACTTGGCTAAAGTTTAATTTTGTTAGTAGTGCAGACGCGATCCAAATTTATCAAAGCATAGAGAAAAACAACAAAAAATAAATAAATTGTCTTTTGAAAGAACATTAAAAAATTTTCGAGGTCCATTACAAAAAAAAAATTATTTTAAAGGATAAAGATCGAGCTTTAATTAAAAATGAAAAATGTCCAAAATTGAAAAAAAATTGATAAAATTCTTTTTTAATAAAATTTTTACTAAATTTTTTCAATACAATTTTATTTTTAATTTATATTCGAAACGAACAGAAAAAATACTTTAGAAAACGGTTTCCATGTTCCTTCATAGCACGTCAATTACATGTCTTCTATTTTAAAGAAAAAAGGCTTACACACAACAAATTGCGAATTCAAACCCGTATATTTCGGTAACCATCCAATATTTTTACGCGACCTTTGGTGATATTTTTTTTTTACATAGCAGATCACTTACACCAAATTTCATTCAAACCGAATTTTTAGGTGGCCCGCTTGAGGAATTTTTCCCCATATGTAGACAGCGATAGGGATCGGGATGGAGATACAACGTCTGCCGGGACAGTTAGTAATTTAGAAAAATGCTAGGATATTTTTTATAGTGAGTTTTCAGGTGTACAGCTTGGTCGAAGGTAATTTTTCGAAAAAATTACCGTTTACGAGAAAACCCCTACCACACGTCATATTAATGGGGACTTTTGAAGTGTTCTTTCTATGGACTACTATCTCGGGAACCTATTGGCCGATTTGGATGAAATTTGGTATGTGGATAGTACGCTTTATTTTTTGACTTTCTACAAGGGTGTTGCCACTTGAGAAGAATAAAAAGGTTGCCACCTGTTCAAGTGTTTTCGGAAATATATTTTGGAAAGTTTATGTAGGTAAGTGTGAATATGCGATAAAATCGAAAATACCGCGAAAGTTCGGTACTTTTATGCAAGTGTGCTATTTCGCTGTCTACAGCTGTATTTACCTCCATAGTAATATTAAGTGAAAAAAAAAAATCCATGAATCAACATACAAAACGAGCGTACTATTCGCCTGCTAGCACGATGCTTAACAAATATGCATGGCTGATTCAGTGAGAGCAGAGCGCCACGCTATGCCGAAGGCCGTTCATTGGGAGCTAGTCTGCTGCTTGTGGAAAATGGGTGTGCGAGTGGAGCAAGGTGGGCAAACAACAAAAGCTGCTGTAGCTATAGCGGCAGCACCAACGTCAACTGAAGCAGTGCGCAAACATTACTGCTGAATAAAACATTGAATTTCTTTATGAGACGTTGGTTGTGAGATTATATTGATGTTGAAAAATTCAGTCGAAAAGTTACTCTTTTGGTGTACGGCCGCTGTGTTGAAATATTGACTACGATTTTGTTAAAATATAGTATATAGTTTTACATATATATATATATTTGTGAAAACGCGAATAATTCGAAAATTTGTGACGTTTGCACGTTGTAATTGACTGAGCCGAAAGGTTTTGCACTTGTGGTATGGTTAATAAGTTAAACAAGAAATACCGAAAATCAAAATAAAGATTGCGAAAATTTAGTGAAAATATAAACGGAGGTTATACGTGCATACATATAAATGCATATATATACATATGTATATACTACATATATATAAGCACATATAACAAATAGAAATAAACAACAGCAACAATAACTAAAAGCTTTCGTATAATGAAAAGTCGATGTTAAATAACAACAACAATATAAATGGTAGATACAGTGGTGGTCATATAATCGAGCTACAATTTTGATAAAGGGGTAAAATAAGCAAATCAAAACTTATTAAAATTAAAATAAAAACAGATGATATCTGAAGAAGATAGAGAAACAAGCGATATGCCGAGTAGGAATAATGAAATAAATCAAAGAATAATGGTCAAAAAAGCCTTAAAAATCCATTAGTTAGTAAGTAAAAAAAAAAAACCAATGGCGGCGATATACCCACAGGATATCATAACCTCTATCAAGATTTTTGCCGAGCTTCTCTTCCAACTTGTGGTATGTTGCTTTTATATGTTTCTACAAGTTGGCGGAACCTACAGTTTTTCCGACTCCGAACGGCACTTGCAAAGCAAATGAGTTTTTGCTGAGAAACTTCTAATACGCCCGGAGAGTTTGCCAAAACTACCCGTTCAGAAAAATAATTTTTTAAAATAACTTTTTATGTTACTTTTGCTGGGTATCGATATCCGACGGCTAGGTGTAGTAGGCCGAACACACTATCGCTTCACTGCTTTTTATAACGTATTAACTTTTTCAATACCGAAAACACTAGTTTGCATAGAGGTATCCCAAGTTGTGTTTTAAAAATGCCCTATTTAGCTTAACGGAAAATTACTTAAATATGAGTCGCGAAATTTAAATTTTTACATGAATACCGTACATACATATTTACAAAATAGTTGATATACAAATTTACTTTATAAAAATAGATAACTTCATTTTTGAAATATATTTTGAAGACTAATAAATTTTTAAATTATTAAAAAGTATTTAGGACAAGTAAATATGTAACCCTACATCTACTCCTCCTCCAGAGTAACGATAATTGTAAAAAATGAATTGAGTTTGTTATTTTAGTTGAGGTTGTGGAAGTTACAAATGGTTTGAAGTTGAGATATATTGAAGTGACGGGGGCATTACCTCGCCGCGTCGACTGCTTTTCTTGATAAACCATTCGTGTATGGAATAAAGGGGTAACCTGTCAATTGTTTTGAATTTATTCAAAGTTGCATTTGATTAAATTCATTCCAACAGGATCGGATGTTTGGATTGTTGATTGCCATAATTCACTATCCCATTTGTATATATGTACTGATAAAAGTGGATCGGCCTTTTGAATCTGATGGTTCGTTTATCAGGATCGCCAATATATCAACTTAATATTTAAAAAATAGTTGATATAAAAATTTACTTTATAAAAATGGATAACTTTATTTTTCAAATATATTTCAAAGACTAAACAAATTTTCATTTTAATTTGACAATAAACATTAATGAATTATAATAAAATTTTTAAATTATTAAAAAGTATTTAGAACAAGTAAATATGTAACCCTACACCTATATCTCGATTTTTTTTCCTTCTCATTACATTGCCACGGAGTTCTGAACTATGTTCCATGCGTCAAGTATCTAGATCAACGGGAAGTTGTCTAGAAAGGCTTTGCGAGATTCCGAAATTTTCTTTGGCACTACACCTCAATTTTTTCAATTTCCTTTTCGTCGGTGCATATTTCATTCAAATCGGTCAAACGGTTAGCTCACAGGAGGTTCCTAAAGTTTTTCATGTTGGGTATTTATATATAAAAACATAGATAGATATTGTAAAGCACAATATATTGGACTCTGAATTCGAGATAAATGTTATTTACGGCGAGCCCAGTCAGGGTAAAAGTATGTACTTATATAGCATTTTCAGGTCGAATGAAACCTTTTTCAAATGAAATGAGACCTTTTTCAAGTCAATGGAAACTGTTTTCAAAGGAAAATGTTATATCTCGAATTACCTTACGAAAACAAACACTTTAAATATTTTTTACGAAAACAAGCACTTTCGGCTTGTGTCTGACGAAAACAAGCACTTTCATTTTGTGTTTGACAAAACTAACACTTTCAGGTACATAGTTAGTTTTCTTTAGACACAAAATGAAAGTATTATTTTTCGTCGGCCGCAAAATTTCGAAATATGGATTATTTCCGAGGCTTTTGGAGGGCGATTCTTCTAGGAGCTATTATTTGCAGACTTTTGTTTGGTAGATCCATATGAATAGTCGGACATTTGAGCCAACCTCAAAACCCCCAATAATACATTTCACAATTCACAATAAATTTTTGTTGACCCCACCAATGCTGTCCTTAACTATATGACCAGCACTGTATATTTATATACATTTTTATATATGTATATGTACAAAAAGACACACATCCCAGCAAACCAGCATCGGAGCGCTCTTATATCTGAGCTCTAATATGAGCCTTTTTATGAGTTTTTTCAGAACATGCCCATAATTATGATCGTTATGTGAGCTTTTATGAGCGTGTACATAAATATGATTGTTTTATGAGTTTTTCTGAGTGAGTCCCTATAAATACCTTTTGCTTTCATTATATGGATTCAAGTACGTTATGATTTTTCTTTTTGAAATAAGTTTTTGTAAGAAAATAAATAATGAACAATATTTGAATGTTAGATATGCAATGAATGTTTACCTATTTGTTTCTACATATTTAAAAGGAAAATTTAAAGTGCAAGGGATAGGAAAAGGGAATGGGAGAAGTCATGAGAAAGGAAAGGAAAAATTAAAATTGGAAAGAAATTAATAAAAATTAAGAAGAAAAGGAAGCTCTTAATTCGTACAAAAAATCATTCGAAAAAGACTCTTTCATGCGCTCTTTTCAGAGCTCATAAGAACATTCGAAAAAGAATCTTTTATGCATAAGACTGAGAGCTCATTTATGAATGACCAGTTTCATAGGAAAAGCCACTCAAATACGAGCATTTTATGACTGTTTATGATTGTTTTATGAACTCATTATGAATGTGAGCGCTCAGAGGAAAGAGTCCCATATGCGCTCATTTAGAGCTCTTATGGTTTGCTGGGATAACTGAAGTGTATGAGCAACGAAGTGCTTGCGTGCAAAGTGCGAAGGTGAAGAGCGAAAACTGAGAAATACTTATATGAAGGAGAGAGCAAGAAAAAGTGAGAGCGCTATATAAGAAAGAGCACAAACGTGTTATATATAGAGAGAGTGCGCGAATTTATTTATTCATAACTAGCAGAATATTTATAAACGCCTTGTTGGCGAGTGACTGTGATTGAACCAGCAGAAAAATATTTATTTAACAATTTTATATGAAAAATTTATTAAATTAAATTTTTCTTGTAAGTAGTGTGCAAATTATACAAGTACAACTAAATAAAAGAATATTTGTGTGTGTGTTTGGCATTTGAAATCACGACGAAACAAAAAACAAAAATTGATAAACAAATAAAAGAAATTGAGAAAAATTTCGCAAAAATATTCAATTGCGGTGTACTTGCGCCTAAGTGTGTGTGTATGTGTGTGCGTGTAATGCTCGACGTTTGTGTGTGTAGGTTTATTTTGTTGGAGCTTCAAAACGCTTTTAGCGCTTGTGTGTATGCGTGTGTGTGTGCTTGAATGACGTATGTACAGGTGTAAGTGTAAGCGGCTGTTCCAAAGCGCACACCCATTCGTACACGGTGCAGGTGTGTGTGCGCGCGTGTGTGTTAGTGCTACATTCTATACGTGTGTTTGCTTTGAAGTTGCCAACGCAAAGTGGCAAATCCAGCAAAAGCTGCCAAGCAACCAAACAGTCGGACCAAATAACAAGAAAACGAGTCAACCAAACCAACCAGCCAAGTTAAGTCATGGCTGTAAGCAACAACAACTAACACACGTACATAAAAACAAAAATTTATAAAAAAATACAAAATTATTGCCCAATTTGTTGCTTCATCGCAACGTCGTCGGAACGTATAGAAGAAGTTGAAATCAAGTTGAATCTATTGCTTGCCTGCTGTGCACACGCAAACATACATATTTACATCTATTGCTAATAACGAGTTCGCATTTTGAAAGTATCTCGTAGATACAAATTTTTTGCGAAATCTTCAGTTAGTTGGTGCTGTTATATTAAATTTCTTCTTCTTCTTGTTTCACATTTTAGCGATAAAAACAGAAAAAAGGAAGAAGTAGAAAAAATTTAATTGAAAAAAAAAAAAAATCATTTAGAAAGTGTCTACGTACGAAGAAAGTGACAAACAAAACAAAACCGCAAATAAAAGTCAAGCGAAAAACGAAAAATCGAAAAAAGTAAAATAAAAAAATTTCCAACGCCAAAAAGTCGAGGTGAAAATAAGTGAAGCGAAAAAAATGCAAAGAGAAAGCGTTGCTGCAACACCCATGCAGTGGTGAGCAAAGCACAAAAAATAATACGAAAAGCATATGAAAAAAAGAACATCAAAACAAAAATTGGCAGCCAACAACAATGGCAACCAAACCCCATATTAGACCACGAAACATCAATTCCAACAATTGACAGATGTGCAGCAAACTAACGAATAACTGTGAAAGGAAGTGGCAGCGAACCTAACCTAGTGTTTGATGAGAAAATCAAGTGGCTGTTTAGTGGGAAATAAAATTTGAAGGCCCAAAAGGCAGCAATTTAATTATTTGAAAGTGGAGACAAAAAGTGAAATAAAAAATACATTAAGAAAGTGGTTTCGGGAAAAAATATTATCTAAAAAAAATTAAAAAAAAAACCAAAAAATTTTTTAGGCAAACAAAAAATACTTGTAACTTTTAATCATTTAAACTTAAAAAATAACCAAAAAATTATTTTAAAAAATTTTAATTTGTGAAAAAAACACATAAAAAACTGAGTGTTTAAAAAATTGTTTCGAAATTTTGAAAACTTAAAGCAAATTGTTTTATAAAACCGATAAACATAATCAAAGTTAAAAAAGTGACAAAAGTAATCAAAACTTAAAAGGAATTTATTACAGTTATAAAAAAATCAAATACATATTCACTTTTCAATAAAAAAAAAATATTCTTTGAAATATATATTTGTGTAAATCAATAAGTGCAAAAATAACGAAAAATAAACACAATACCTAAAGTGACATAAAAATACTCTTCAAAAGGTGATAACTGAAAACAATAAACTCATTCAATCCAAAAAGTAGTAGGACTAAATTACATAACAACTACGGAGATTTTTTTTATTTACAAAAGGTAAGAGGGCTTTTTAGAATAGCTATACGTAATAAGTTAATATTTTAAAGTAGCTGGGTGACCGAGCTTGCTCGGTTTTACCGATTTTTAAATTTTTTCCAATATTCTTACTTACCAACTTATTTTTGTTTTGAAAGTCATATTGGCATACCTTGCTCAATTTTTAAGAAAAAAAATGGATAGGTGGCAACCCTAAAACCGCCCCCAAGTGACAACACCCAAGTGGAAAGTCTTGAAAGCAGAAAGTCTCTATGCCAATTTTCATTGAAATCTGTGAAGCGGTCCAAAATGACCCCAAAATGATCCAAAAATGTTCCCAAAATGATCAAAAAATTACTCCACACTGACCCCAAAATTACCCTGAATTGATCCGAAAATTACCCCCAAAATCGAATCAAAATGACCCCAAATAGACCCCAAATAGACCCCAACATGACCCAAACATCATCCTAAAATGGCCCTAAAATGATCCCAAAATGATCCCATAATGACTGCAAAGTGATCCCAAAATGATCCCAAAATGACTCCAATATGATCCAAAAATGACCCCAAAAATCCCTTAAATCATACCAAAATGATCGAAAACTGGGCCTAAAGTGATCCCAAAATAGCCTCCAAATTATCCCAAAATTATCCCTAAATGATCCCAATATGACCTCAAAATGACCTCAAAGAATACAAATACAATACCGTAAAATAGTAACCCCGGGCGGCAACCCGCACTTAAAAATATTTTAGTTGGTAAGTCGCCGAGGACGGATCGGTGTCCCTCTACTAATGGTGGCACTTCCTTTCAAGGGATCTGGATCCAGCCATCATGGACGCCGCCCTTGGCTCTTACTCGTTCAACTCTGAACTGGCGCTCAGCCGTAGGCCATCTCATCAAGAGAACCTCACATGGGTCCCAAGACATACGGACAGTGCAGTGATTGAAATTGTAGGAAAGACGAACTTGCTAGGCAGGTCACGATCAAGCTGGTTCTTCAGATATCCAAATAAACCTGCCCAAAATGGGATCTTAAAAGGAGGGAAATTTCCAATTGAATAGGGGTATTAACTGGGCACTGCCTTATTGAAAGACACGCAGCCATGCTAGGTGTGCCCTACAGACGATGCTGTAGGAGTTGCAAATATAATGAGGAGGAGGAAACGGTAGAGCACCTCATCTGCAACTGCTCGGTTTAAGCAGCACAAGAATGCGCTTTTTGGGATTTCCCTTCTTAGATAGCGCACGCCAGGTGGCGGAGCTGGACAAAAAAGACTTGATGGCCTTCATTAAGCCATCTAAATGGTTCGAGGAGGAGTAACGGTGTCGGTTTAGGAGTATCAGTCCCAAGATTGTGCTATGTGAAGAATCCCGACAACTCAGGGATTTGCCATATGGCCGGGTCCCGGAACTGACTTTGCTGGTGTTGCTGGTATCACAACGGGCCTCTGCGGCAGGCACTTGAGCCTAAGCTAACCTTGTATTATCCGACATCCGACAACAGTACTGACCTTACTTGTTTCTATTTAATTTGACTCTGTTAACACAATTAAGCCGCCATTTGTATCTCGCTGCGAATAGAATAACAACAGCTCTCTTCTCCATTGTACATAGTTCAGTGCAAAGGTACAAAGGAAGAGAGAGGAGGGGAGAAGCGGCATCTTTACTAAATTGTGCTGTGCTTAAACGCTTTAACACTTTGCTAGACGTTTCAATATTTGCTTGGATTCAAAACGCGCTGAGAAATACAAGCTAAGCTTTGCTCGATATTTGATGACCACATACATACATACACGTATTGTGTGTACTTCATTTGAAGTAAAAACTGGTTCTTAATTTTTTAGCTTGATTTTTGTCTGGTTTTCCGTATCTTTTTTATTTGTCTAATGATTTAGATTTTGGTTAGTTTCGTTTTTTTTGTTATGTTGAGAATAGTTGTAGGTATCGCATCAAAGATGTATGTACAAGCTTATTGGTTCTTTCAAATAAAGAAATTGTGCTGGTATGAATCAAATAAAATCCTGAGTAGGCATTTTCCTAATGTATCGACCCATGTGCCTCCCAGGTGGATATGTTCGCTATATATTGTATTCTCATCAGTCTGAGAACTATGTGCTAGGACTAAGGGTTACTGAGAACATGAGAATTTTTCTAGTTAGTTTCCCCAATTTCTATTAAGCTCAGATGAAATCTACTTAGAAATTGTTTCTAAGATTTTCCTATGGCCCTTTTTCTCTAGACCGTTCAAGAATAAACCAACCTAACATAAAGTATATGTATATTAAGTTTTTCTACTGCGTGTAATCTACTATCTACTACTCTATATTGTCGTCAGTTCTTGCGTATTTCAAGCACGTGCTCTGCTTGTTGTTGAACTTTTTGCTTTTATCTATTTCAATACTGAAACTCGATTTTAAATGGCTTTCGCAATTGTAATTGCTAAGTAAAACATTTAATTATCAGTCATTGTTTGTAAGATTCTATATTTAACAAGAAAGATAGTATCTAAAGCTGTGTTAACTGAGCCACTTTAATACAGTTAACGCCTCCATCGTTAACATTTCGTTGTTGGATCAACAGAATCATTGCCCTCTACTTGAGGCCAATTGCAAGTTTATTATATCCACGTGCTTAGCAACTTGATTTAAATACTTTATTGTTATATTGTGTTTACACATACTTAAATTTAGTTGTTAAAAAAGAGATTTAATTAACTACAATCGTTTCTTAATTACTATGCTTTTTTGTTGGCTATTTACGACTAAGAACGTTTATGTTTAGATAAGAGAGAGAGAGAGAGAGAACTTGACTCTCAGAAGCAGGTTTTACGGTTAAAATTTACAACCACAGTCTATGCCATGGCAAAGTGAGAAATCTAAACAAAAATGAATGTTATATGATTGTAGTGGGTTTCGTGGTACGAACACTTAAATATAAACCTACACAACAAGGGGAATGAAGAACCAAATCACAGAAGTGATCTATTGGTGTTTCTAGATGAACAATGATCTCACATTATCCTGCAGCTACTGCCACTTGACATGGTGGCGAAGAAACTAGCCTTACCTTCATTTCCATCTGCTCTCTGTGTTCTTACGTCCCCCCTTGCCTCCACTTTCCTTTGCTCTCCTATCCGCAATGCTCTCGCCTTCATTTTGATGCAACTAGAACCTAGAACCACAAGGTTTAAGGATGTTGAAGTTGTTAGCTAATCGACGGGAACCCAGAGGAGCGTGAGATTTGGAATCGCACACATTATCTTCTTACAGTTATTTCCAATCTTAGAGGCCATATCGCACACCTAGATCCAAAAAGCGTTAAAATCAAAAAACTCGAAAAACTCTCTGCCTCTCCAATCTATGCCAATGGCATTTACAATTTTCAACATCCCTTTTCTCGATGAGTAGTGGAGATATTATGTGATCGAGTATACAGATCGGTGAGTATTGAATGGGAAATCGCAGTAGTATGCAAAGCTCAAAATTTTCGATTTTTTAATTAGCTCCTTTTAGATATAGGTGTGCGATATCATGGTTTTAATTGAGCTCAAAAACCTTGACGGTCGGTGTAAATACAAATTTCGCGCGCTCTCATTTACTGGGTCTTCTGACAACAAACCGCGGGCCTTATCTATCCTTCGTACGTTCAGAAGATACTACCAGTGTCTAGACTGAGAAGGGGATCTTCAGTTACTCCTAGAAAACTACAGGCTCCACAGCGCTGTTAATTTTTTACCTGTCACTGTAGAGGGATAGTGGTTCGAGTCTACATACTATATGCCTCAGCTAGCACCTTATTGAGGGGAACTCATCTTGAATTTCTTGTTGAAGTTCCATGAGAGCGTGTGACAGTCTGATTTCGACGTCTTTTTTAATTCCATCAGTTCTACTTTGGAAGTCGTATTGTCGAATTGAAGGTCCAGAGCTAACTAAATTAAAGATAATTTTATGTGCTTCAGTTTCCTGTGGTGTTGTTTGTCCACGGTTGGACGCCTAACAAACGCCCTTAAGTAAGAATTTGTCTTATGAAGGCCCATCAACTTCCAGGACCTGGATATGGAATTCTCTTTCAGACTACCTGATTACTGCTGAAGTCTCAGCAAACATGGACACCGCTGCTTGGATAGGAAAACGTTCTATCGGACAGGATATCGTCAGGACAGCCAAGCGGCCATCGAATCCCTTGGGTCTTACTCGTTGAAATCTGAACTAACGCTTAACTGCCAACGAACCTGATAGGCAGGGCATGCCCAAGCGGAAGGAGAAAATACTCGCCAAACCAACAAAAGATGACTACAGCGCCAAGGATGACGGATATCCAAGCAAACCTGACCTACAAATTAATAGTAATATTAACCGGGCACTGCTTTATTGGAAGGCATGCAGAAAATCTAGGTGTGGCCAATCGACGATGCTGTAGGAGTTGTGATAATGACGAAGAGGAAGAAACGGTGGAGCAACTCATTTGCAACTGCCCGGTGCTGATTGAGAGTTCGCAGGTTGCGGAGCGGATGGCCTTCATCAAGTCATCTAAAAGATTTGAGAAGGAGTAAGGGAATTTTCGGGATTCTCCGCATAACAGAATTCAGGGATTGACATTGTTAGTGTTGGTTTTATAATAACCTGCCTCCTCAATACGTTGAAGAGGTGTTACTGAAATGACTTTCTGGATATAAATCCGATAAGCTCAAGGCCATCCCACCTTTAGGTAGCTGCACTGTTGTGTGAACGATTTGGTATCACCACGGCGAGACTTCTAGCATCTGAAATCTAGTTCATATTACCGGCCACTCCACCTTCTATAATGAGTCACGGCCATTTCCCACTTAATAAGTAAAACTCTAAGCCGGGTACTTAAAAAAATTATAATAACAGCATGCAACGTAAAATTTAAATTAACAATAAGCTAATTTGATTGAGGTCTAAGCCCTACAGTAAAATCGTCTGGGTGCTAGGTAATCAATCACAATGTTTTTTAAATAAAAATGTATGTATACCTATGCAGTGGTGCATAATAAATCGTGGGGTGACAGGTAAAACTCATTAAGTACACTAACAAAGAATTTGAGATATTAAGGTTTTAAACACTTTTTAACGTCAAAATTCAACCAGACGCTCTAATATCTTTAAAGTTTCATGTAGTTAAATCTAGAGAGGTGACAATACGGCTGCAAGCTTATTTTTTTTAGAACTCAGCCATAATCTTCGTTATTGACAAAACTGTATTTAGTGACTTTTCCCTGTCCAAAAATTTGTTATAGCTTTGTAAAAAATTAAAAAATAAACAACTTAAGCATTCAGAATTCCCTTTATTAATGTAAATACATGTGCACAATTTATTTTCATCTGATTCGTTATCGCTTCTTTCGAATAAAGGCAAAGATTCCCTTCCGGTAAATGTTGTTGATGGCTAGTTCTTATACCATGGCACCATTTCCTCTGGTATTTGTCCGGCATTGCAAAGTTTTATAAGATCTGCTTTTTTTGCTGCAGATATCGGAAGCATCGCAGGGCTCAGATTAGCAGAACCCGTTCGAGGTCGACCTCTCCCTGCACTGATATTTATTTCTTTGTAGTCACTAGTGTGATCATATCTGTAATATATGGTGTCAGGTTTGGACTTTTCCACTTTTATGCATTTATTTTTCAGCCCTCTTTATCCTTGTTACGGTTTTTTATTGTTGCTAATGCCAATTCGTGTAAATTGTAAAATCATTATACGTAAGCATATGTACTTGATACTTATTTGTTCGCTTTCTTCTAGCAGATTTGAAAATTTCAGCCCAATCATTCATGCAAAATGCAGTTTTATGCCGTTTAGTGACCTCTATTGCTGAATGTATAGAGTCACACTCCATATATGTATGTCCTGATTCTAGACGCTTAAGTTCAATTTTTACTAAATTACTGGCAACATGTAAGACGTGTAGTAATACTGCAGCTACTTGCTGATTTCGATTTTGGCCACCACAAGTATCGCAAAATAAAAATATTTCCTTTACCGTGGCAGGCAGACTTAGAAGAAACTTATACAAGATTGAGCCTATTTCGCTGCTTCCACGTTTGCCTTGGAGTTCGTTCCACGTGAAGCAATGCGCTTCTTCCACATCTCCAACATAAATAGTTAAATTATACACGCATATTTTTTTCATTAAATACGGTAATGAGTTTTACCTGTCCAAGTTTTATACAAATTTTTAGATAATGATATTTTAATTTTTGCAAAGCCCGCCTGCTCTAAGTTGGGCAAATATTAAATCATTTTTCAAAAAGGCCAGTGAAAAATAATGTGATATATGCAAAAAACGGGGTTTTTCCAAAAACTGTACTTAATGAGTTTTACCTGTCACCCCACGAAATATATAGCAATTTTTTATATTTTCCTGTTTTCACGTGATTTGTAAATACGAATATTTAACGAAAATCAGTGAACATTGAAAACCGTCAATCAAGTGTAAACAAGCGATCATATTAACTACAGTACAAATGCTAAATGGAACTGGTTACATGTATGCTCATTAAATAAATTACATACTTTACAAAGTCAATAATATTACCAAAAAAAAAACATATTTGCTGTTGCTATTATCAAAATGAACGATATCATCTCAGCAAGTGTGTCAATTAACGGGTAATATTTTTATATATAGGCGACCGCCGTGGTGTAGCGGTTAAGTGTTCGGCCTTCTACACCAAGTCGTGGCGGTTCGATGCCCGGCAAAAGTAACATCAAAAATTATTTAGAAAAACAATTTTTCTAAACGGGGTCGCCCCTCGGCAGTAGTTTGGCAAACTCTCCGGGTGTATTTCTGCCATGAGAAGCTTCTTAGCAAAAAATTCATTTGCTTTGCAAGTGCCGTTCGGAGTCGGAAAAAAACTGTAGGTCCCGCCAACTTGTAGGAAAAACTCAAAAAAGCAACACACCACAAGTTGGAAAGAGTAGCTCGGCTAAAAATCTCGTTAGAGGTTATGATAACCTGTTGGTATATCGCTTAGTTAAAAAGGGAAAAGTTCAATCACAGTTCTGCATCAATAAGAGGGACTCGGTTTCCAAAAAAAGACGTGAGTACCAAGTACTCGTGATGTGTGATGTGTAAACATGTGTATCCGTACATAATCTTAATTAAATTAATATTTTTAGGCGAATTTCCTTTTAAAAAAATGCGAAAAGAATGCTCGAATTGCCGTCAAAGCAACAACCCAAACTTTGCTATGTATAAACATCTTTGTGAAGTCACCAAAATGTTCGCAATATGACTCCACTACGACCCCAAAATAATCGTAAAACGACTCCAATATGACCCTAAAATGATCGCAAAATGAGCCATTATGACCCCAAAATTATCCAAAATTTATAGCAAAATGATGCTAGAATAAACCCAAAATGACCCTAAAAATATCCCAAAAATTACCCCAATGTGACCTCAAAGTGACCCCAATATAACCCCAAAATGACCCCAAAACAACCCCATTATGATCTCAAAATGACCCCAAGATGATCCCGATATCTCCCAAAATTTACTTCTTTCCTTTCCCTACCTTTTTTCGTTTTACTTCCTTTCCTTTCCTTTCCTTTCCTTTCCTTTCTTTTTCTTTCCTTTCCTTTCCTTTCCTTTTCTTTTCTTTTCTTTCCTTTCCTTTCCTTTACTTTCCTTTTCTTTCCTTTCCTTTCCTTTCCTTTCCTTTCCTTTCCTTTCCTTTCCTTTCCTTTCCTTTCCTTTCCTTTCCTTTCCTTTCCTTTCCTTTCCTTTCCTTTCCTTTCCTTTCCTTTCCTTTCCTTTCCTTTCCTTTCCTTTCCTTTCCTTTCCTTTCCTTTCCTTTCCTTACCTTTTCTTTCCTTACCTTTCCTTTCCTTTCCTTTCCTCTCCTTTCCTTTCCTTTCCTTTCCTTTCCTTTCCTTTCCTTTCCTTTCCTTTCCTTTCCTTTCCTTTCCTTTCCTTTCCTTCTCTTTTCTTTCCTTTCTTTCCCTGCCGTTCCTTACCATTCCTTTTTTATAATTTCTTCTCCTTTCCTTCAGTTTATCTGTTCCCTTTCCTCTAATTTCCTTTGCTTTGCTTTAATTTCTTTTCTTGCCTTTAATTTCCTCCCCTTTCATTTAACTTCCTTCCCTTTCCTTTCCCTTTCCCTTTATTTCCTTTCACCTTCCTTTCCTCCCCTTTCATTTAACTTCCTTCCCTTTCCTTTCCCTTTCCCTTTATTTCCTTTCACCTTCCTTTCCTTTACTTTCTTTTCCCTTGCATCCCTTTTCTTCCCTTTCCCCTTTCCTTCCCTTCCATTTCCTTATATTCCAACAAAATTAACATACATGCATAATGACGAGTTTTATGTCTTATGCATAGGTAAGAGATATTTGATTTGTTTTTATAATTGCGCTCTCAACTACTCTGTACCCATGACATAAAACGCTCTTCCACTTACATCTTACTCTTACATTTTACATTTACAAGAACAAAATACATTGAACGTAATGTTAGCTCCTCCGGTTATCGAAGTTTTGGTTAACAGTCAACAGTAACACTCTTCAATATTATGAAAAACCTCAATTCGAAAACGATTAAATTTCTCCACCAACTAAACTTTCATTTGCAGTCCGGATATTAGGAAATTTGCTTCCTCCTAGCGTTAACGCATTTAAAAAAAGCTTACCACATTGTAATGCTATGCAAATATCATTTCGAGTAATTAATATCTTAAGCCAAACCACAAAAAACACTTACATAGCATTCATATTTACTCTGCCTCTTCATTTTTATCTGCAATTTCCTCAAACATAATTTCACCCACACCAACGTTAATGCATTTGAAATGGAAAATTTCACTTTTTTCCATTTGATAGCTTTCTCCTATATCCTCTCGTTTTCCCATCACATGCAATCGCTGATGAACAGCTGTCCATGCCATTGCAATGACTCTTTAAAATTTTACATATACGACGATATACATAGAAATATCTGTATGTAAGTATCTATATTAGGGTATTCCAAAAATATTGATTCTGGTCTTTTTTGGCATATAGAAAATCGAATTCAAAAATGCAGTATGGATACCAAACATGAGTTGTTTATATTAATGTGAAGGCAGGGCTCATAAGCTTCTATGAAAAGTAATATAACGGCAAGTTTTTTAGAAAAAAATAACTGACATCAATTTGTAGACCTGGAAATTCATTCAAATTTGGAATTTTCTTGACTTTTGTCCACGAATAACTTTTTTTATCACAAATGGGATCGGTTGGGACTTTTGCAATTTTCTTCCTGGGAGCTCCCATTATTTTTTTTATATTATACATAGAGAAAAGGTGGCAAAAATAACTATTTTCATTGTCGATGGGGAGCTTCGTGAAAAATAAACGGTAGAAGAAAATTTTTCTACGTATATCAAAGTTTTCGAGAAGAATCGTGAAAAGTCCATATATGTATAGCATATATTTTCATATAATTTAAAGAGCTAATTTTACAATCGCGATATCTCAGAACTGGTTACTCTAGAGAAAAAAATGCTGCGAACATATTTGTAGAGAATTTCCAGGTCTACAACTCGGTCTCAGGTAATTGGGGGCAGCAGAGGTTGGGGGCGTGAAACATGTCAATTTGGTGCATGCTATTTGTTTTTTTTTTATATTAATAACAGTTTTATTTTTATTTCATTAGCTGCCACTGTCGTAACCAACTCAGAAATATATGTGTCCTACAAATTGGGTGAAACATAAAGTGGGTCCGACGACCCAAATATGTCAAAATAACGTCATATATCAAAAACAAGCTAGTTTTTTACAGTTCGTTGTCAGTGATGGGCATAACTCAATAGCGTTATTGTTTTACTAAAATTGTCCGACATGCACCCAGTCCCCGGCGCCAAAGTCGTCAACATATAAAAACTTTTCTTACATTCACAGAACACTGTCATGTTGAGAGTTGTAGAGCACTTGTAAACTATCGGTAATTGTCTTGTATGTAACTAATCTCTTATGAGATGTGTGTGATACTATCGAAGGCGCTCTCCGCCTCTCAAAATATAACACTTTTCCCACAAGTTGACATACTATACAAATTTTCATGCGATCAATGTGATCACTGCCCGATTGTTTTGTTTAAGTGAATACATTTCTTTGAACTCTCGTATGTGTTTATGTTTACACATCACACAGCTGGCGTTGTCAACCGATGGTTTTCTGGGTAAATGAACCTCTTGTTGTTTTTGTGAGCAAAAATATTTTTTATCGCTGCGCGTGTATGAATATAATTGTTTATTTTTATTGTATCAAACTAATTATTTTTCTGATGGTTATTTTTTTTTATCATTTCGTTGTTAATTTATTTATCTGAGGATTTTTGTATTGATTTTTGTCGTTAATTGCCATTTGTAGTCTATTTTTCATTAACTTAAAAATTGTTCCGAAATCGGTTTTTTTTTTATTTTTTAAGTATGTTTCTGGGTTTTATTTTGTTCCATTTACCTTTCTTCGATTTATTATTCGTTTGCGCTGACATTGAAATCCATATTTGATATCAATAAACGTTTCGTTGTTGTTGTTGTTTTGATTGTTTATAGCTTTTGCTATCTCATCACTCGATTATGCTATCGGTTCTTTCCATGGTTTTTTGTTCATCGTTGTGTTGTTTTTTTTTTTTAAATAATTTAATAGCTTTGTGCTAGATACATTTTTTTTGGTCACTTCATCATCATCATTTATTGGCGCTTAACCGCCTAAGCGATTTTGGCCGTTGCATATCAAAGCACGCCAGTCATTCCTTTTTAGCGATAACTGACGCCAATTGGAAACCCCAAGGGAGTTCAAGTCATCCTCCACCTGTTGTTTCCATCTCAGTCGAGGCCTCCCCCTTCCTCTGCTGCCGAATTCAGGCGACGATAGGAAAACCTTCTGTGCTGGAGCTTCTTTGTCCATTCGCATAACATGGCCCAGCCAGCGGAGTCTTTGGGCTTTAATTCGCTGGACTATGGTCGGATCTGCGTAGAGCTCGTACAGCTCATCGTTAAATTTCCTTCGATACTCGCCGTTGGCATCACGGGAAGGACCATAAATCTTCCGGAGAACTTTTCTCTCAAATACTCCAAGGGCCATCTCATCTTCTCTTGACATTGTCCATGAATCTGAGCCATACATCAGGACAGGTATGATGAGAGACTTATAGAGCGTGATCTTTGTTCTTCGAGAGAGGACTTTACTTCTCAATTGCCTACTCAGTCCAAAGTAGCACTTGTTGGCAAGAGTGATTCTCCGCTGGATTTCTAGACTGATATTATTTTCGGTGTTGATACTGGTTCCCAAATAGACGAAGTCCCTCACAGTTTCAAATTTGTAACTATCAACAGTGACATGGCTGCCAAGGCGCAGGTGCGCCGATTCTTTCTTTGATGACAGCAAATACTTCGTCTTGTCCTCGTTCACGGCAAGACCCACTTTTTTCGCTTCCTTATCCAGTCCAGAGAAGGCAGCGCTTACGGCGCGGTTGTTAAGGCCAATGATATCAATATCATCGGCATACGCCAGCAATTCCACGCTCTTGTAAAAGATTGTACCATTGCGGTTTAGCTCTGCTGCTCGAATTATCTTCTCCAGCATCAGATTGAAGAAATCGCACGAAAGGGAGTCGCCCTGTCTGAAGCCTCGTTTGGTTTCAAATGGCTCAGAGAGGTCCTTCCCGATTCTGACGGAGCTGTTGGTATTGCTCAACGTCATTTGGCAAAGCCGTATAAGCTTTGCAGGGAAGTCAAATTCAGACATGGCGGCATACAGGCAACTCCTTTTTGCGCTGTCAAAAGCGGCTTTGAAATCGACAAAGAGATGGTGTGTGTCGATTCTTTTATCATGGGTCTTCTCCAGGATTTGGCGTATCGTGAAAACCTGGTCGATGGTAGACTTACCAGGTCTAAAGCCACACTGATAAGGTCCAATCAGTTTGTCTACGATGGGCTTCAGCCTTTCACACAACACGCTAGAAAGAACCTTATATGCAATATTAAGAAGACTAATTCCGCGGTAGTTGGTGCGGTTAGCGGGATCGCCTTTCTTGTGGATTGGGCAAAGCACACTTAAATTCCAATCCGGAGGCATGCATTCGTCTGACCATATTCTGCATAAGAGCTGATGCATGCTTTTTACCAGCTCTTCGCCTCCGTGTTTGAACAGCTCGGCGGGTAGTCCGTCTTTTCCAGGCGCTTTCTTGTTTTTGAGCCGGGATATAGCTATCCTCACTTCATCATAGTCAGGTGGTGGGACGACTTTTCCATCGTCAGGGATTGGGGTATCGGGTTCGACGTCTGCCTCGCAATTTAGCAGTGAGGAGAAGTGCTCCCTCCATAATTTAAGTACACTCTGTACGTCGGTTACCAGGTCGCCATTATTGTCCTTACAGGAACTTGCCCCGGTCTTAAAACCTTCCGTCATCCGCCGGATCTTTTCATAGAATTTTCGGGCATCATTCCTGTCAGCCAGCATCTCAAGCTCCTCACACTCACGCCTTTCGGCCTCACGTTTCTTTTTTCTGAAAAGGCGTCTCTCTTCCTTCTTTGCCTCACGATAGCGTTGCCATACACTGCGGGTTGCGCCCGTTCGCAACGTCTCCCTGTAGGCAGCGTCCTTTTTGTCCGAGGCAGTGCTGCATTCCTCATCGTACCAGTTGTTTTTGCGGGCTCGCTGGAACCCTATAGTGGCCTCA
This sequence comes from Campiglossa producta, assembly GCA_964058755.1. NCBI lineage: Eukaryota > Metazoa > Arthropoda > Insecta > Diptera > Tephritidae > Campiglossa > Campiglossa producta. The sequence goes on along the minus strand of CAXKVI010000784.1, from coordinate 51,726 downwards.
GCGGCGGTACGTAATGAGTGAGAGATATGCTTCCATTGCTCGGTTGCATCGTTAGGTCGAGGATTGCTCTCCGATAGCAGGTGTGAGAGTCGAGTGGAGAAATTGTCAGCTGTCTGTGTCGTGCGCAGCTTCTCGACGTCAAACTTTCCTTCCGTTACTGTGCGCACTTTCTTTGCTACACAGAGGCGTGTGCGTATCTTGGCTGCAACAAGATAATGGTCCGAGTCGATATTGGGACCACGAAGGGTACGCACGTCCAGAACGGTGGAGCTATGTCTGCCGTCGATCATGACATGATCAATCTGGTTTCTTGTTCTTTGATCAGGAGACAGCCATGTGGCTTGGTGTATTCGTTTATGCTGGAACCTGGTACTACTGATGACCATATTGCGAGCAGCGGCGAAGTCAATCAACCTAGTGCCGTTGGGGGATGTTATATCGTGGAGACTGAATTTTCCAACTGTGGGACCAAAGACTCCTTCCTTGCCCACCTTGGCATTAAAGTCGCCGAGCACGATTTTGATATCATGCTGTGGGCAGCGATCATAAGTCTGTTCAAGTTTATCGTTTTGGTCACTTGGTTGCGGTAAATTGAGCTAATAAAAAGCAAACATCGTAAAATTATAATGTTGTTCTAAAAAGTATTAAAAATTCAAGTGGCTAACCATCAAATCATCATGAATTTTAATGACTTCATAATGAATGGTTTTAGGTAAATTTTGCTGTGTTCTTAAAATGACTGGAATTTCCTTGGTTGGTCATCTTTTGTATACTTTTAACTTGAATTTTACCGCATTTCATGTATTCTAGAAATTGTCTAACGATCTCCATTTTTTGATGCTTTTAGATTCGTTTTAAGCAAGATGACTACTCTCATAAATATTGTTCACATAGAATGGGGGTGGTGCTACATCTTTTCCATATGTTTTTCGACGACTCAGTGATTTATGGGCTAGTTTCAGCTAACCATTGAAATTGCCTTATCTCAGTACAAGTTTAAAATACACAATATCTCACAATGATCTTCGATCTACGCCCTATTTTAAGTGTAGTCTAGAACTGAGAGTTAATATGTTGAAACCTTTGGGGACCTTGTCCAGGTTTACACAGACAATACTACTAGTTCAATTTCTCCATTTTCAAAAGTTCCCACAGAGCCAACTTTTTTGTCAAGAGCTAAGGTTCACTCCCAGGAAGAATACTGCAAAAGTTCACATCGATCGCGCTTGTGCTAAAAAAGGCATTCAGATTCAAAAATCGAAAAAACTCACATTTGGATTTTTCTCGACTTTTGTCCTCGAATAACTTTTTTTTACCACAAATGGGATCGATGGGAACTTTTGCAGTTTTCTTCATAGGGGTAAACCTAAGGTCCTGAGAAAAAAAAAGTTGGGGAACTTTTGTTATACAAGATAAACTAATTTTACCGGACTAGTATTTTTTGATATTATGCATGGAGAAAAGGTGGCCCCAACTCGAGAACTATAGGCTTTACAAAAATAACTATTTTCATTCTCGATGGGAAACTTCGTGACAGATAAACGGTTGAAGAAAATTTTTCTACGCACACTAAAGTTTTCGAGAAAATCCTGAAAATTCCATACGTGGCATATATTTTCATATAATTTTCTGAGCTAAATTTCAATCGCGACATCTCAGAACTGGTTACTCTTAGAGAAAAAATGCTAAGACCATATTTGTAGAGAATTTCCAGGTTTACTACTTGGTCCCAGGTAATTTTTTGAAAGAACCTACCGAGAAAAGTGTAAAAAACCTAAAATTTTGACTTTGACCCCGAATAACTTTTTCAGCACACATGGGATCGATGAGGACTTTTGAAGTCTTCTTTCTGACGGCGAACATAAGTTCTCTACCAAAATTTGGCTTTGTGGCAATTATTGTTACTATATGACTATATGATCCATTCTGATATATGGATGAGAACGTGAGTCTATTGTCTTCCTCATCCAGATCTTATTGAAAACTCGGATCTAGGTGCTCAGTAGGTATTAAAGTAGACCATGGAGTTGAAAAGAATATGATAATGAAACGCACTAATTCGGCAATAATTACGCTTAGTTTTAAAAAAATCGAATATCGATAAACTAGTTGATAACAATTCATTTAAGACGATCATCTTTTGTTTCTAATCTTGGCTTGCCAATAACTGATGGTGAGAATCTAGAAAGTATATTCAACCAGGTCTCATCATCATTTACTCGCGCTTAACCGCCTTTCCGTTCCTTTTCAGCGACAACTGACGCCAATTGGAAACACAATCATTTGTTTAGTTTTGACGAAATCGGCTCAACATAAAGTGTCTGATACTTGTGTAAGAATACTCGTATAGCAAGGCATTCCCAAGAAAAAACAATGATTGAGTAAGCGCGATTGTATTTTTAATTAAGTTCGTCTGCACTTATCATATACTAGGGATGTTAAGGGATGGATTTTTTTGAAACCGGATTCGGACTTTTAAAAATTGATTTATCAAAACAAATGTTAAAATGATGGAATTAATGAATGTAAAAATGAATTATGTGTTTTTATTAAGATATCTAAAATAAGATCGTAAAATAGCTACGCAACCAAATTGTTCATAGATACCGTTACAGCTTGCGAAGAACTTTTGTTATAACTTTTGATACATTTTTAAAGTATTACGACGGGGTTTCTCTAAAAATATTCAAATTCATTCATCACTGGTCTTACGAAAACTTCATGTTTTGGATATTTTGCTCAGAGATTTGGAACCTGCAAATAAACTTTCATTAAACTCAATTTGTATTAAAATCCGGTTCAGACTGGGTGTGTTTGATTTAAAACAATTTGTATAAGATAACAAGATTCATCGAATATTCAGACCTTTTGGAATATGAATCGCAGTTCCGTAGCATCCCTAGAGGTATTCCATGGAAAAACGGAAATTTTTGTCTCGTAGGATCACATGACTTCTTACTCATATGTGATTATTTCAAAAGAAACAATTTTTTTTTTTTCAGATAAAGTAATGGGGTTGCTTTAATAATGAATCGAAACTGTAAAACTTCGTACGAATTGTTCCGTACGAACCATGGAATGCACCCATAGCAAATACTCATAAAAAAATAAATCAAAGCCAAACAAAAGGTGTTCACATACATACACACATACATACATATGTATTTACAAATCTGTATACATTTTTTTGCGCATAATCTTACTCTCTCTATAAATTAGGCCAACGAACAATGTTATACAACAACACAAATTGTGCACATTCGCAAATAAATTTATTTAAGATTTTTTGTACATACATAGATAGGTAAATTTGTATGGAAATACTTCGCTTTTGTTAAGTAGTTGAAGGTCATCAAAAACACTCAAGCAGTGATTGTAGACGAGCTTACTATACCTACATACATACCTACATAGATAAGTACGTACATGCATGAATGTGAGCAGTTTGTCGTGATTATCAAAAGTCTTAATTAAATTAAATGAAATAACAAAGCACTCATCTATAGCTTATAAATATACATATGTACCTGCTCATGTGTGTCTTTTTATTGTTATATAAAAAATTTAGACAGCTGGGTTTTAAAATAGGCAAAAATTAACTTGCAGTTATAAATAGGTGCGCACTTTTCACCTTAATGTTTGCTATGCTTATAAATGCGTGTAAACAATAATTACGGATGGGCATAGTGCGCTCAATATTTAGTGATAATGGATTTTGATATAAAAAAAGTATGTATGTTATAAGTCATTAATTTGAGAATCTTTGAAAATTCGGTGGATTTTTGACCGTTTGTGAATAATTTTTCTTAAATTATTCTGTGTTTTATTATTAGTGGACAAGATGAAAAAGCACAACAATTACAAGCTTGCTCAAGGGCCTTGTCAAATGGCTTTAGCTGATGACCCAATGTACGCTTTCTTTCCTTGCTTACCTAGTCTTACCTTGTTTGCCTTTTAAAGCTTCTATGGCCCAATATAAGCTACAAAAGTTGTCAAAAATACAGGATGAGACAAACAAGACAACAACAAGAGAAATATCGAAGCGTGTAAAGCGCTGTCAAATAGAGATTTGGCCTATTCGACGCTTTGAAGCGTTTCAAGCAAGCAAAGCAAGTTCAAAAGAATTTTGACATTTCTCGAGGCAAAGCCAGCAAGGCAAGCGTGCATTGGGCCATCACCTTTTGTGTATAGAAATTTTTCATCACCTATTGTTGGTCATCGAACCAAGAACCAAGGGGATTAGGAATTTCTAAGCCCGCAGTGTGTACCTCTGAAAAATAAGCTGACAGCTGTCAGTAAAATGATCACAGGGTGTACTAAAATCCTTGACACTGCTAGTATAAATGGTGACCAGTGGATGTCGCTCTAGTTGTCGATAAGGTAGAATAAAAACAAAAACTAATAAAATGAATACATACTAAGTAAACTTGATGGATATAAGCTGGCAATAATTTCAACGCAGCTTGATGTAAGAGGTCAAACGGAATAAAAAAAAAAACAAAAAAAAAAATTAACTAAAAAAAACCAAAGAAAAGATAAAAAAGTATAACAAAAAAATAATAAATAAAACAACATAAAAAATTAAATACAACGAAAAATTTAATATAATCAAATAGAATAAAAAATAAAAAAAAATAAAATGCACGGTGTCACGCCTACTTTTAAAATTTAACAGAAAATCACCATAGAATGACCTGTAGGATTTGCCTATCAAAGTATACTAGTTTAGCTATTTACCATACCGAATTATGTCAATTTAGGTGATTTTCGAAGTTTCGATATCGAAAGTGGGCGTGGTTGGCAGGCGATTTTATCCGATTTCATCAGGTATACTCCCAACGATACTATAACGCTTTGTGCCAAATTTCATCGTTCTACTCTAATCAGTTTAAAAGTTACGACCAGTTGAATTTTCAAAAATGTCTGCCTTAAAAGTGGACGATGCAATGCCCTTTTTAAAAAGCTGATTAAAAATCATAATAGAATGACCAGGGAGATTCACCTATAAAATTGCATTTATCATATAAGCCATTTAAGCTACTGAGATATATGTATCAATTTATGTAATTTTCGAAATTTTCGATATCGAAAAATGGGGCGTGGTTATCATCCGATTTTGCCCATTTTCCATAGAAAATCGTATGCCTACTAAAATTTGACAAATTTCTACTAAATTCCAAACTAAGAAGTGCTGAAAATTTCGAGAAATATTTTTAAAATTAGAATACAGTCTTAATATATAGTCTGTAAAATGTGTTCTATCTAAAGAAAAAGTATCTAAATCCTTAACTTATAGAAAATACTCCATAAAGTTATGTGTCAGCTACAAAATCTGACACATAAAACATTTCTTTTGAACACAGCAGCCATTTCCTTTCATCAAATATTCTAACTTAAATCCACGCTTTGCTGCAATTCAATTAGCTCCATTTTATTTGCCAGACTACAAAATGTAATAAAAACTTTTATTCAAAAACATAACAAAACTTCGCTGACAGTAACATTTTAACAGTTGACAACTACAAAGCGATGCGAACAAAATTACAAATCTGCACATAAAATGGCTAGCGGGTGGCAATATGTGCAAAGAGCAACACAATAGTGAGAGCGAAAAAATCAGAACAAAAACAAAAAAGGTGGCTACAACACCCACACAATGCCAACAAAGCGTCACTGTCACATTGTTTTTTTGAACTGTCATTTGATGCTCGTAACTGACAGCTGTCAGCTTTTGCTGCTTACTCGCACACACACACACAAACTTTATCTATGGTTTGCTTTATTTCGGAAAGTTGAGTGTGGAAATTTGTTTGGCAGTATTTGCAAATTAAATTTTTGTTACAACTACAAAAGCATGTAAAGTGAATATTATTTGTAATTTTTAGCACGTCGGCAGACAATGTGCGATGTTCCGGCAGCTAGTCATATATTCTTATTCTTAATTATGAATAAATTTATTAAATAAACATTTAAAGGCAATATTTTTCTGAATTTTTTTTTCTCCTTGACATTTCCGTGACAAAAGTGGTAACGGTTGTTTAGCTATGCAAATTCTCTTTGCAAAGGCATGCCCAGCGAATTAAAGGAGAGGCAACAGCCAGCATTTCGAGAACCTGTTTCATGAAACGTGCCAAAAGTTCTAATTTTTTTGTTGTTAAAAAAATTATATTCTTATTGTCGCAAAAAAAGTCCACTTTATTGCAACATTGTAAATAATAAATTGTTTGTTTTTGACGCTTAACACCTAAAGTCATTATTAATTTCATACTTGTAATGCATGTTAATTAATGAATGTAGATATTAAGTCAATTTAATTAAATGGGAATACAAATTGTAAAAATTGTAAAATTAAATAGTTTTTTTTGTCATTAAATTTTTTTGAAGGTTAAAAAAGTGATAAAATTTACGCAGTTGATAAATATTTAATTTACTGGTTTTGTAACATTTTTTTGGTGTTTATGTTATAGTCACAGTGACAGTTAAAATTTTTTGCTTGGCTCATTTTTTTCTATAACGAGTTTTTTTTTAAGTTCCCGTAGAGAATGTGGGATTAGTAAATTATGAGATGTATACATAAATAACAAGCAAAAGCGATATTAGTAGCATATTTGAAAAACGGAATTTACATAAGGGGCATTCCACGGCTATACAAACATGCATACATAGGCGCCACACACCTCACAATGAATGAGATATGTACGTACATATATACATACATATATAGCACTTCTTGATTAAATAAAGAAAAAAAAAAAAAAAAAAACTATACTTCATAAATTCTACCTTTTTTACTTTGAATAGACAAAAAGTTTGTCTGTCACAGCGTGCTAAAATTTCTAACTATAATAAAATTACAGTTTGGAATAATTTCTATCGATTCCACTAAAAATTTGGTGCCCATATTTGCCCTCCCCCCTTCATTTAGTGTAAAAAGTCACTTCAAATTTTTATAAAAGTGACATGACGTATACGTAACATTTTTTTGTTAATGAATAATTTAAGATAAAGCTGAAGAAGCCCGAAATAATGATTACAGTAGGAATAGGTTTGCGTTTTCCAGGAAAAGTGATGGGATTTCTACAAGTGCAGAAATTACTTATATAAATTGCGCAAGTTTTGACCAACGAAAAGTGTATGGAATTGGATGCTGTTGTCAAGTTCATGTTAACTGATCCTGTTGTCAAGTATATACTAACTGCTACACCTTCTACCTATAACGCAATTAAAGTTTGGAATATTTCCTATCGTTTCCAGGAAATATTGTTTGCCCATATTTGCCCCCCTGGATTAAACACCTCAAATTTTTATAAAAGTGACATGACGTATACGTAACATTTTTTTTAAAGGAATGTGTACGCATATAAAAAGAAATAATAAATTTAAGAGGCAGCTGAAGAAACCTGAAATAATGATTACAGAAGGAATAGGTTTGCGTTTTATAGGAAAAGTGATATTATTTCTACCAGTGCAGATATTATTACTAGACTGCTGCCAAGTTTTGACCAACACAAGTCTATGGAATTGGATCCCGTTGTCAAGTTTACGTTAACTGATCTTGTTGTCAAGTATATGCTAACTTATTAAATATTGTGATGTTTTCCATATCCACTTAGATATAAACATAAGAAAATAAAATTTTGGCAATGACTGCTTTTAATTTACTGAAATATTTTTGTATAATTTTTTGTGCTTAAAAAAGTCTTTGATTAGAGTTGATCGAAATAGTTTTTGCCAATCACACGCCAATTTTTTTGTATTTTCGAGACAGTTCCGAGAAGATATATGTATATATATTTTTTTGAGTTGAAATTGAAACTTGTAATCGAATTTTTTGTATAGGTCCAAGCGAGGTACTCATAGGGAATGAATGATTTCAACTATTTTTGGTGCGGTCAATAATCATCAAACAGTTCATACGACATGTAGCCCTTCGCTCCAAAAAACACGTCAAATATATGTTGCGGTTGGTTCTAGAATAAACCTAATACATATTCACTACTTTTTTGTTTTCCTTGTTCTTAATTTGTTAATCAATTTCTTTATAACTTGTTCACTTTGTAACTTATCTGTTTGTGTACTAATTTAATTATCTAGTTAAATATTTATTTATGTATTAATTCATTTCGTTCTCTCTTTGTTTATTTACATATTACATTGTAGTTTACTTAGGTTTGTAGGTATTTACCAAATTGCTATTTTATATACATATGTAATTCAAATAGGTGTTTGGTTTTTCTTGTTACTAACTATATAAATTATTTATGAAATCTTGTAAAAGTTACTATTCGAATACTTACGTCGCTCCTAATTAGGATTGTAAATACGTAATGGCAATTTGGTTAAGGGCCGTACAAGCCCATAACCACAATACCCAATAAAAAGTTGATTTACATACGAGCGTGAAAAAAATACCACTTGACTTAAATAAGTTCGTAAATAATTAAATATTTTATTTATGAGCTGCTAACGAGAGATGTACTAAGGAAGTTTCCGCTACCAAAAACATTGAAACAATTGAATACTTAATTTTTTTTGTATTGGCTTTTGTAGATGGCGAGCTACCTACTTCTACCTATGTAGATTTGTTTCGATAAGTTCACTTTGATAATAAGTGCTTCATTAATAAGGTGACCATCGAGCTGGAAATTTATGAAATTTTTTTTTTTTTTTTATTAAATAAATGAAGATGTGAACTCTTGTGCTCTTTTATTCATGCTCGATGACCGATCTTGATTTCTGATTAAATTGTTATCACAACTCATATTGTGAAATTATAAAAATCTCTCATAACTAACTCATTCGCGCATTGGAACTAAAAGACCTCGACCATAGCTGAATATAAGGGCTGATGTGTTGAGGGCAACGTACTGAGTAGATTTGCGACGTATGTATTTTCGTGGTATGTCATAAACTTGTCTATTGAAGGCACACAAAAACATGATTTTAATATGTCGGTAGATTAGACTGTCCATTCCAGGTGTTAATGTTCGGTTAGCACAAATACAAAAAGACCGCTCTAAAATTAAGCACAATAATATAAATAAGTACTTTATGGTTTTTAAGATATCAATCTTATCTTAATGTCATAATATAATAAGATAAATTGTATCATTTTGATGACAGTCATTATTTTGTATATAATACCAGTTAATCAAGCTGTTGTTATTATGTGCACGTATGTATTTAAGTATTTAGTACTTAAATGTGTGTGTTTATGTGTTTTGGTTAATTTGTGTTTTCTAAATTTACGTGTTTTTTTTTTGTGTAAGTCATAATATGTTATTTGATAAGCTTCATGTCAAATTTTGTATAACTTTGATAACGAAAAGTTTAGTAGTATGGCAAAGTGAGTTCTATACCATAACATGTTTCAGAAAATGGTATTGACATCATATCGTCGACAAAAAAAAACGGGATAATCTTGTAGATATGTATGCCAATATGGGTATCAAATAAAAGGTATTTCGGCGACATACCAACTAAAATATTTTCATGTACGGTATATCCGGTACTTTCGCGGAAACAACTTGATCGATTTGGATGAAATTCGCCATATAGATAGTACTAGCTGGTCGTGGGCACCAGCATATGCGTATGCGTATAATTTCTGTGTTTTTTTTTTGCAGCTATGCTAGCAAAGAATAAAATCAAACAAAAAATGCTGGAGTTCAGCACTATGTACCAACACTTTTTTGTGGAAACATTTCAATAAATCACATCGCATATTTTAGCACTCATTGACACCTTTTCGTGTGACACCCATATTGTACTAAGACATTTTTGGTCACCCCTGGTCCACATATTGGGTGATAACCCCAAAACCTGTTGAGATATCGAAAAAAATAGTAGCTTAAACTTTAAGTTAAGCCTCTAGCAATCCAACGATTCATTTACATTGAGTACTTTTAGAGTGTTACGACCACAAACTTACAGACAGACATGGTCCACATATTGGGCGATAACTCCAAATCCGGCTGAGATATTGAAATAAAGTAATGACTTAAATTTTAAGTTCAGCGTCAAGCAATCCAACGAAAAAAGTTTCATTCAATTCCATTCATTACTTTCAGAGTGATACGGTCACAAACATACGGACAGACAGACAGACAGACACACAAAAATTTTTAAAATGGCTGATATGGATTCTACTCGCTTAATAATGCTTCCCCCAATAAATTTTTTGTTGATATCGACCCGTTACAATTTTATTATATGTAAATAAAACACTCTAATGTGCATATAAATCTAAACATGCTGTTATCATGTTTCCACTTATTTTTTTCTTATATTAAAAACTCACTGCTTTGGCCTTCCCATTTAACATAAGTAAATAAATCAACATTTAATTTTTCACACTTTACATTCTTAAGTTCATTAGAGCAAAAAAAAAAAAGTGTTTGATTAATGGTTTGTCGTGTTTAAGTGAAATAGATACATACATATGTACGATACATGAAAATTGCTATTCCATGCATTTGAGATATGTAATTTAGTATTTAAATTTAAATAATTTCTTTTCTAGCAAACACTTTTTATTAGTAACTAAAGTCGTATTCTTACTCACTAAGTAATTAAGTGGTGCACGTGAGTTTATGACAATTGTGGTGTTTCCTAAATGATTAACTATCCGTTTGTTGAATCGAACCTGTTTTTTGTTCTCCCGCGTAATTGCGAAGCTATAAAATACTACTCAGTAAAAATTATTCTATTGCGAAATAAAAGCATTCTAAACTTAGATTTATTAGTTTAATGAGTTTGACAAACATTAATTGCAGTTTTTTATTGCTAGTTTAAAATTGTTGATGTAAGCACAAGCAAAGATTGATTTCATAACTGTTTACGTATCGAAAATACTAGTAAAAAGTGCTTGGAACGAGGTTCTTGTTTGACTCAAGGGGCTTCGCTGGTTGCGCTGATATGCCATCGCGCGGTGCCTCCAATTGGGTCTAGTTGTTCCAGCGAAGAAACGACTCACAAGCTACATGTGAGCCGTTTAACGCAAAAGTGGCATAAGTCCAAATTTCGTTTTCTTTTGTGTTAGGCATGACGCTATGTAGAGGAAAATGTGTTCTATACAATACGTTAACAGGGTACCTCCTAGTTCCCAAAGCAACCGAATAAATGACAGAACTAAATTGTAAAATCAAGGATACCCCCTATTTGTTGAATACACAAAACCTTGAATATCCATGTTCGAGAAAAGGTGAACTTATGCCACTTGTGTTTTAAGAGGCTCATATTTAGAAAATATTTAGTCAATTCTAAGGACTTAAATCGATTTATTGAAAAGTTGAAATCCAAAACACCGAAAATAATATCAGTCTAGAAATCCAGCGGAGAATCACTCTTCCCAACAAGTGCTAAGTACTTTGGACTGAGTAGGCAATTGAGAAGTAAAGTCCTCTCTCGAAGAACAAAGATCACGCTCTATAAGTCTCTCATCATACCTGTCCTGATGTATGGCTCAGATTCATGGACAATGTCAAGAGAAGATGAGATGGCCCTTGGAGTATTTGAGAGAAAAGTTCTCCGGAAGATTTATGGTCCTTCCCGCGATGCCAACGGCGAGTATCGAAGGAAATTTAACGATGAGCTGTACGAGCTCTACGCAGATCTGAACATAGTTCAGCGAATTAAAGCTCAAAGACTCCGCTGGCTGGGCCATGTTATGCGAATGGACAAAGAAGCTCCAGCACAGAAGGTTTTCCTATCTCGCCTGAATTCGGCAGCAGAGGAAGGGGGAGTCCTCGACTGAGATGGGAACAACAGGTGGAGGGTGACTTGAACTCCCTTGGGGTTTCCAATTGGCGTCAGCTATCGCTAAAAAGAAACGACTGGCGTGCTTTGATATGCAACGGCCAAAATCGCTTAGGCGGTTAAGCGCCAATAAATGATGATGATGATGAAATCCAAAACAAAAGATTTAATTACTTAGCGGTTGATTAAATCATTAAATCTTTATTTAATTATGAAGCAAAAATGATCGCTTGCAAATCAAATACCCATTGCCCACTTAGTTTAAATCCAATCATAATAAAACCAACTTGAAGCAAATCAAATACACCCGCAACTGATCGTAACTAAAAAAATCCAACTGAATAGCGCGTTGAAATTCATAAATCAAAATCAAACTAGTCTTACTACTTTAAAATGCCTTCCTAGTTGTTTTGTTGATGTTGTGATAATAAATAATGCTATTGTTGTTCTTATTACAAATTTTATGTGCATTAGTTAATTAAGTAATTTGTTATTGTATATCGATTCCGTTTACTGCTTTGTCACAAGTACGTTAATGCAAAATTAACTTAAACTTGAAATGAGTAGCAGAGGAAACAAATAGCTAATAGATATGTATATTAGACTGCGCAAAAAAAAAAAAATTCGTTTGTTTTTTTCAAAAGTTATACAGAAATATATAAAGTTTTTCTTATACCAGACACAATATTTATTTCTTTCAAATAATTATACATAAATACATATCGTCGTTAGCTTGCCAGAGGCATGAATGTGCCAATTTTCCATATTTAAGTTAATAGGCTCACTTGTTTAACCTCTCGTTTCTTTACGTTTCACAAAAATCCTGGGTTTCAAAAGTACAAGGAACCCTCGGAAATATGCAATGCCATTTTCATGAATGTGTAGTTCAATCTCTGAAAATTGTACCAGAAAAACTAATGTGCTACACATTCATATTTCTGGCGCAACAAAAATGTTTAAAAACTGAATTTTAAAATTTTTTTTAAATTTTCATTTTGCCAGAAACATGAATGTATACCAAAATTGTTACGTATACGCCATGGTGTCTGTTGTTGAGTGCAATACATTCATGTTTCTGGCAAAACAAAATTTTTAAAAAATTTAAAAATTCAGCTTTTTAACATTTTCGTAGCACATTCATGTTTCTGGCACAATGAAAATTTTTTAAAAATTGCAAATTTAAAAAAAATTAATGTGCCGAATCTCGAGGAATTGAAGGAAATTTAACGTAAAAACTATATCAGTGGGAAAGAGTATAATGAGAATATAACCTGCATAAGCTGCGGCCGCCGTGGTGTAGCGGTTAAGTGTTCGACCTTATACACCAAGTCGTGTCAGTTCGATGCCCGGAAAAAGTAACATCCAAAATTATTTAGAAAAAGAATTTTTCTAAACGGGGTCGCCCCTCGGCAGTAGTTTGGCAAACTCTCCGGGTGTATTTCTGCCATGAGTGCCGTTCGGAGTCGGCAAAAAACTGTAGGTCCCGCCAACTTGTAGGAAAAAACTAAAAGCAACACACCACAAGTTGGAAAGAGAAGCTCGGCTAAAAATCTCGTTAGAGTTTATGATGACCTGTTGTTATATCGCCGCCATTAGTTTTTTTTTTTTTTTTTTTTTTAAATTTTGCGAGAGGAATAAACTTTCAAATATGGCTTCCCAAAATTGGAATTTTGGCACATTCATGCTTCTGGCAAGCGAGCGACGATATGTAAGGGCAAAAAAAAAAAAAAAAAAATAACTAGAAATTTCTAGTATTTAACTGCAAATAATATTTACTTACAAATAATGTATTAACAAACAAAAACATTGTTATAAATTAAAAAAAGGGAAAAAGTTAATATTAATTTGCAATAGAAATAGATACACATACAAAAAAAAAAAAGAATTAAATCGTAAAGCGTTGTTATTGCCAGATTGTTTGATTCATACGATTGTTTGTAAATAGAAATGTTCTGCATAAAATTAATATAAATAGATAGCTAAAAAACAGTTTTCTAGTAAGAAACTTTTTTAGTTTTTCATCAAGAAAGTACGAACTTAAACCAGTTGGAATACGAGTCCAGTCTGTTGGAGTATTCATACGTATATATGTATTAAGGAAACTATGTTTATCTGTGTATTATAAGGGATACAATATGTCTGAACCAGAGAACTAAGCAAGTTCCGGTGAAACTCAAGTCAATTAAAGTTCATTAAAACTACCAATTGTTTGAGAATAAATTGATCCTTCGCTAAGTCTTTTAAAATTTTTTTATCAAAGTTTGACTTATTTGTATAAGCCTATACCAGAAAAGTTTTAAGCAAACCCAATCATATTGTGTACCCAAGAACACACATATCTATATGAATGTACACCAACAGTTAGTTATAGGTTTTAATGTCTTGTTGTTAATTGTGAAATTTTATTTTTATAGTTTTGTTGTTGCTTTTAATGATTTTTCAATTTGCATGCGACACACAGAAGGTACCTAAAAATATAACGATCAGCAGTGCTCAAGTGTCGTGGGTGGGTATTTAATGTGCATGCCAAACAAAGCTATATTTTGTAAAAAAAATATTACAGAATTCAAGAAAAAAAGTGTGTACAAAAAGAGGAGTAGCATTCACGCAATGTTTTGAAGGTTGATTAATTATTTGACTCAAATTTTAAAAGTACAGGGTTCCACTTTCCAATCATACAAAGTCAAAGGGCCTCTTGCATAAAATACTAGCTTTGAGATCCGACTTGATTTATTTAGTAAAGCCTAGGTATTTTTTTCTTGTAATAAAAACAAAAAGCTCCTTTTTACTTTCCTCAGCATATGCTCGATTTTTATGCATGAGCCCCAAAAAGTGAACTGCTTTCATTTTGTTTGTGCTGATCTTATATTATAGCTTTATATTTTCGAAACTGTTTCAGGATCATTTCGGAACGGTTTCGGAATATCCTCGGGGTCATTTTGTAGAGAAATGGTGGTAATTTTGGGAACTTTCTGGGGTTATTTTAGGATAATTTTGGGATCATTTTTGGGTCAATTCGGGCTTAGTTTGGGGTCAATTTGGGATCATTTTGGGATCATTATGAAATCATTTTTGGGGTAGTTTTAGGAGTATTTCGGAACTATTTTTGGGGTCAATTCGTGATTATTTTGGGGTGATTTTTGGGTAATTTTGGGATTATTTTTGGGTAATTTCGGGGTCATTTTGTGGAGAAATCGTGGTAGTTTTAGGATCATTTTGGGAACTTTTTGGGGTTATTTTAGGAATTTTGGGATCATTTTTGGGGGGTCATTTTGGTATCATTATGAAATAATTTTTGGGGTAATTTTACGATTATTTTGGAACTATTTTTGGGGTCAGTTCGGGATCATTTTGAAATCATTTTGGGGTCAACGTAGGATTATTTTGGGGTAATCTGGGGTAATTTTTTGATCATTTTGTTGTTATTTCGGAGTCAAATTGGGATAATTTTGGAGTCATTTTTTGGTAATTTCGAGGTCAAATTGGGATCATTTTGTGTTTTAAGTTCGTTTTGGAGTTATTTTAGGACTATTTTGGGGTCAATTTGGAAACATTTTAGGATAATTTTGAGAACTCAAAATTTAATATGTGATGAATAAAAATTTTTTATTAAAAATACATAAACACACAGACAAATTTTCATGTAAAATTAACTATTTATTTTCAACACTATCGCTCATGTTATTTTAACACGGAATTCATGTTGAAAAACTTCACTTCTGGTTTAATTAACATGACTTCGTGTTAAATTATCATGACTTTAAACTGATGATAAATTAACATTACTCTCTTTTAAATTAACGTGACTTCCTGTTAAATTTACATGAATTTCTATTAAAACATCATGTCTTCCTGTTAAAACAGCACTATCTTCCTGATTATCTCATGCAAATTTAACAGGATCTTTTTTGTTAGTTTAACATGGTTGATGTTGAAAAAAGTTATTCTGTGTGAAGCTCGGCCACCTGACCCCTATCCCTGAGTATGAACTAAGAGGGGTTGTTCCATTGCTCATTACTATATGTAAAATTTAGTGTATTTATATTCTTAAAATGTATCTTTATATACAATTTTACTAATATTTTATATCTTTTTTCTTCTCTTTTTAGGTAAGCTTTTATGGAATTCCACTGAAATTTTTATTTTTAAGGTACGTCCAACAATATTCTGATATTCAGTAAATCTTTGGAACTCACTAAAAAATCACATAAACAAAAAAGGAATATTTTTTTATGATAAAAATATCGCCTCAACACATCGTAAAAAGAATCGCCTTCAGTTAATCATTAAAAATTGTATGCTTGCTGAATAATTAAAAAGCTCATGAATGTTAAAGACCTATAACTCACAGTAAATAATTCAATTTAGGTAAACAAATATAACAACTTTGTGAGTAAACAAATAAATTTCGATTCTTATAAAAACAAAGTCATAACTTAAATAAATTAAGTTTAAACAAAAGTTTAAAAATTTAAAAAAATATCACTTTTACATAAAACGACCAAAAACAGAATCAAAGTGTTCCGAAGTGATCCCAAGTCGAATCCTTTGGAAGAGTACCAAAAATACGCTAGAAAAATTACTGGAAATTGGGTCGGGACTTGGCAGTTGTCGTCATGAAAGCATTCTAAAAACATTCACTGGACTTTCGGTGTCGACCTAAGTCGAATTTTTTTCAAAGATCTCTCCATTTTTTTTTATAATACTAATTTTTCATGCGTCAAGCTCTGACATATGTGAGCTGTTTCTCTGTTTCAAGTGCCCAAATATGTATGAGATTGCGACGTAACCAAGTGTTAAACTCGACTATTATTATTTAAAAAATCACACAATATCCTTTCTCATTCTAATAAATCTATTATTAAGTCAATAATTTCAAGTGAGCTTACAAATATTTTGAAATTCTTTTCATGTATCTACATCTGAAAAGTATGTACGTATTTGCTATGCTATTGTTAAGTGAATATTAGCATTTATTATTGAACAAATGTAAAATGCATAACAATGCAAATGAGTGTTATGTGGTTGTTATTGTTATCGGCGCGTTAAATGAAACGCTAAATGATTCTCAACTTGCAACAAAAAATATTCCATTTACTTATTCACTTTGTATTTTAATTCAATTTCCTGGCTCGTGTTCAACCACAATCGACCTTTTGTGACCTAGTTATGTCGCTGGCATATTAGAAAGGCGCCTAGTAGATACTCTGTTGCTTGGCTCGCCTCTTTAACTATGGTGCATGCCACGGAAAAGTGGCGAATGTGTGCCAAAGCAATATATAAATGCTTAATTGAGTTGGGTGAAAGGAGGAAGGAAGGATTGAGGAAGTGATAATAACTACACTTGTACGGATGTCAAGTTGAAACGAAAGTGTTTAGGGCATGTAGTTCGGTGATCAGAAGCCACTCCTGTTCTAAGTTAAGATGGTTTTCGAGATATGTATACGGGTTTGAATTCGCTATTTTTTTGTGTAAGCCTTTTTCTTTAAATTAGAAGTCTTGCAATTGGCGTGCTAAGAAGGAACATGGAAACCGTTTTCTAAAGTATCTTTTCCTTTCTTTTCGAATATAAATTAAAAAAAAAAATGTTGGTAAACGTTTTATAAAAAAAATATTATCAATTTATTTAACTTCATTTTATTTTATTTTATTTTATTTTATTTTATTTTATTTTATTTTATTTTGTTTTTTATTTTATTTTATTTTATTTTATTTTATTTTATTTTATTTTATTTTATTTTATTTTATTTTATTTTATTTTATTTTATTTTATTTTATTTTATTTTATTTTATTTTATTTTATTTTATTTTATTTTATTTTATTTTATTTTATTTTATTTTATTTTATTTTATTTTATTATATTTTATTTTATTTTATTTTATTTTATTTTATTTTATTTTATTTTATTTTATTTTATTTTATTTTATTTTATTTTATTTTATTTTATTTTATTTTATTTTATTTTATTTTGTTTTATTTTATCTTATTTTATTTTATTTTATTTTATTTTATTTTATTTTATTTTATTTTATTTTATTTTATTATATTATATTTTATTTTATTTTATTTTATTTTATTTTATTTTAATTTATTTTATTTTATTTTATTTTATTTTATTTTACTTTATTTTATTTTATTTTATTTTATTTTATCTTATTTTACTTCATTTCATTCACCATGAATTGCTGTTTTATTTTATTTTATTTTATTTTATTTTATTTTATTTTATTTTATTTTATTTTATTTTATTTTATTTTATTTTATTTTATTTTATTTTATTTTATTTTATTTTATTTTATTTTATTTTATTTTATTTTATTTTATTTTATTTTATTTTATTTAATTTTATTTTATTTTATTTTATTTTATTTTATTTTATTTTATTTTATTTTATTTTATTTTATTTTATTTTATTTTATTTTATTTTATTTTATTTTATTTTATTTTATTTTATTTTATTTTATTTTATTTTATTTTATTTTATTTTATTTTATTTTATTTTATTTTATTTTACTTTATTTTATTTTATTTTATTTTATTTTATTATATTATATTTTATTTTATTTTATTTTATTTTATTTTATTTTATTTTAATTTATTTTATTTTATTTAATTTTACTTTATTTTATTTTATTTTAATTTATTTTATTTTATTTTATTTTATCTTATTTTAATTTATTTTATTTTATTTTATTTTATTTTATTTTATTTTATTTTATTTTATTTTATTTTATTTTATTTTATTTTATTTTATTTTATTTTATTTTATTTTATTTTATTTTATTTTATTTTATTTTATTTTATTTTATTTTATTTTATTTTATTTTATTTTATTTTATTTTATCTTATTTTATTTTATTTTATTTTATTTTATTTTACTTCATTTCATTCACCATGAATTGGTGCCAGCATCAAGTTTGTGCTTAAAGTTCCTTTACATCCTTATACAATGCTGGCATCTTTGGCACTTAAAAAACAAAATGAAAAACACGCAAAAACAATTTTGATGGGAAATTTGACTACACATTAAGAAAACGAACAGAAAATGCAGCGAAAATATGAAAAACGCAGCTAGTGGCAAGAAGAAGAAAACAAATATCACCTTTTGATATGCTGATAGTGCATAACTATAAATACCAGTAAGTGCAACTTTTTGTGGCAACAAGAAGATGAACATTCAGCATCATCATCATCAACATCAACAGCAGCAGCAGCATCAGCATTTTCATCAACAGCCGAAATGAACAACACTCATCAACCTATACTACAGTGGGTGTGAGGAATCCAATGCTCTCGTATAGCGCATACTGCAAGTGAATATACATATGTATACGAGTATAAAGCATGAGTGCTGACTGAAGTTGATGCCAAGCCATGTGCACACTTGTGACACACATGAGCCACAAAGCACAGCAAAAGGATATGCTCATGAACACAGGCAAAAAAAAAAAAACAATGTTC
The DNA here is from genome assembly GCA_964058755.1 of Campiglossa producta. NCBI lineage: Eukaryota > Metazoa > Arthropoda > Insecta > Diptera > Tephritidae > Campiglossa > Campiglossa producta. Next base: position 32,507 of record CAXKVI010000784.1, on the reverse strand, counting down.
AACGCGAAAATTTCAAATATATTTAAAAAGAAAAGCAAGTTTGTAGGAAAACGGAAACCAGCATTAAGTGAAAAGAAGAAAAATTTTAATGAAAAATTCCATGAAGTAAACAAAACTAAATAGAATACGATAAAAAATGTTTGGTAAAACCGCTCAGCTTACAAATTTGTTGGACGAGATACAATTGTAAATGAGTTATATATAAAAATAAATAAAAAATTGGAGAATAAAAAGCATTTCAAAGCATATCTTGGTATTTGGACTGATTGTCAGGGTTATTTGTCTAAGAAAATATACATTTGGTTGCAGTTCTTGTTCTTCTGCACAGATCATACTTTCCAGCGTCACTATGATAAAGTCTCAAAATAGAAAGTCAGTTCATATTCATTACTTTTGTTTTGTTTCACAAAAAAATGTAGTCCCATAAATCACACAGAGATATTTATGCAAATTGACTTAATTAGATGTTAAGCAATTTGCCTCTTAAGTAATTATTATTCTAAATGTGGTACATTTTAATTGTAATATATTTTATTACTACAACAATAGCAAAAACCAAAACTACAAATAGCTACAATTTGCAAAGTATGGAATTAATCGCTTTGTCGTACCTGACCTTTATTTTATCACTCATAGTTGTGGTCCGATTTGTAGTGAGGAATGGAACAGCTAGATCCAATGCAATCTTCTCAACGCTTGCATCTGAGTTGCACTGCCTACTCCGCCCATGGCTCCTGGATTTCAGCCCTTTTTTCGAATTTGGCAATCCACTTCTTTACCGACTAAATCTCTGCTTAATATTCTCTAAGGTCTTCTTCACTCCAAGATGATTGTCCAACTCCCACATCTTCTATATATCTGTGGTCATAAGCAATAACAGCCTAAGTCGACTTAAGAAATTAGACCAGTTGAAATTTTTGCTGGTGATTTTGAATAGCAACTTCGAGACATTTTTCAAGACTTTCATTGGCCATTTTTTACTTTCCTTACAAACAATTAAATCCAATAGGTTTGCCTTAGTTATAAAACAGTTTTGTTACAAAAATTCGCCAGCAAAAATTTCAACTGGTCTAATTTCTTAAGTCGACTTAGGCTTTTATTGCTTATGACCACAGATATATCTAATATCTTTAAACGAGTTAATCTTGTATATTTGTATATTTGTATGTTCGGACTATCTCGAGAACCGCTTGACCGATTGGGATGAAATTTGGCACAAAGATAGTATGATGGATTCTAAGACTACCCACTTTAGGGTTGCCACTTGGGGCGGTTTACAGGGTTGCCACCTATCCCATTTTTTTTTAATTATGGAGCAAGATATGCGAATATGGGTACATATGAAAGGTATTTTCGGCGAGATACCAACTAAAATATTTTCAAGTAGAGTTGCCACCTAGGGTTGCCACCTTACCACAATATATTTGTATATCCGGTACTATCTCGAGAATCGCTTGACCGAATTGGCTGAAATTTGGCATGGTGATAGTATGATCGATTTTAAGACTACCCACTTTAGGGTTTCCACTTGGGGCGGTTTACAGGGTTGCCACCTATCCCTTTTTTTTAATTATGGAGCAAGATATGCCAATATGGGTATCATATGAAAGGTATTTTCGGCGAGATACCAACTAAAATATTTTCAAGTAGGGTTGCCACCTAGGGTTGCCATCTTACCACAATATATTTGTATATCCGTTACTATCTCGAGAATCGCATGACCGAATTGGCTGAAATTTGGAATGGTGATAGTATGATCGATTTTAAGACTATGCACTTTAGGGTTGCCACTTGCGGCGGTTTACAGGGTTGCCACCTATCCCATTTTTTTTTTAATTATGGAGCAAGATATGCCAATATGGGTATCATATGAAAGGTACTTTCGGCGAGATACCAACTTAAGTATTTTCAAGTAGGATTGCGACCTAGGATTGCCACCTTACCGCAGTACTATCTCGAGAACCGCTTGACCGATTTGGATGAAATTTGGCACAGTGATAGCATGCCTGATTCTAAGACTATCCACTTAGGTGTTGCCACTTGGAGGGCTTTTAAGGGTGGCAACCTATCTCATTTTTTTTTTTTAATATTGAGTAAAATATGGGAATATCGGTATCAAATTAGAGGTATTTCCGGCGACATATCAACTAAAATATTTCTAAGTACAGTTGCCATCTAGGGTTATCACCTTATCGCAGTATATTTGTATTACAGGGTTGCCACCTATTTAATTTTTTTATTTATGGAGCTAGATATGCTAATATGGGTATCAAATGAAAGGTATTTTTGCTGACATACCAACTAAAATATGTTCAAGTAGGGTTGTCCGCAAAAAGTCCATTACGGCTACGAAAATTACAAAATTTTAATAATTTGCCCACATATAAAGGACAGTGTAACACATCCTCACAAGTTTGGTAAGTAAAGTTAGCACTAAATTGATAGCACCGAGCAAGCTCGGTCACCCAGGTACTAAAATTCAAATTATGTACCTATGTATGGACACACGTGGCTCATAAACCAATAAGCCGATCGTAACCAAATTTTACACACGCACTGGATATCTTCCAGTGATGGTCACAGGCTAAAAAATATTTTGATATATATAGGGGGCGTGGTACCTCCCATACAAATGGAATTTTTCATTGTCCGTATCTCTGGAAGTATTCGGGTTAGACCACTGAAATTTGGTGAGGGGTTGTACGAGATCGATCCCTACCACCTCCAAAAAAATTGGGGATAACGAAAAAGGGGGTGTGGTTCCTCCTATACGAAGGAGATAGGGATATGGATTAAAATAGATATAGGGATCGGTTTAGAGAAACATGCAGGGAAATAAATTTGTGGCACGACAACGTTTGACGGGTCAGCTAGTATTTGATATATACAACCAGATACTAATCGTAAACTGCTCCACTGTGCCCAATATGACTTGGCAACAGCACTATTCGCTGACATTTATTCTCTTGTTGGCCATTCGTTACGCTTATGCCCCTGCGTCGCACATGCCAGGTCTGAGTCTTCTTGCTGACTTATCCAAATATTCTGGTGCTTCACTACTAATAAAACTCCTTTGCCGCTATACCCAATATTGTATCCACAGAGCAACGGTACTTCTTGGCCATTGTACTTATGTCATAACTCGGATTCTCACGTTGATGTGAATCTCTCCCTCAGCTAAGAAGTCGACGCCACAATATTCGCTACTGAGAAGTAGTTGGGTATCAATTGAGGGGTATTTTCGCCGACATACCAACTAAATTATTTTCAAGTAGGGTAACCGCCCATTTTGAGATCATTTAGAGGTCACTTTGGAATAATTTTATTGCTATTATGAGATCATTTTGGGTTCAATTTTGGATTAATTGGGGAGAGTTTTGGGGTAATTTTCGGAGCATTTTGGAATCATTTGGGATCATTTTTGGATCATTTTGGTATAATTTTTGGGTAATTTTGAGAACATTTGAAGGTCTTTTTGTGGTCATTTTGGGTTTATTTTAGGATCGTTTTTGGATAATTTTGGGGTCATTTTCGGATGATTTTGGGTACATTTAAGGGTGTTTGGAGCCATTTGGGAATCATTTTTGGATCATTTTGGGAAAATTTAAGGGTCAAGAGGGTGTCTCAAGAGGGAATATTTGCAACATCCTTATCCAATGTATATATATATAAGCGAGCTTTATCTGTGAACTATGTAGTTTAAAAGTTGGGTTTACATATCTATAAATGCCGCCACAATTTTACAGTAAAATACATGCATAATAAATACAATAGCAACGAATCACTCCAGAGTAAAACCAACAGCAACAAAAGCAAGAAAAGATCACAACCGATGCCAATGGGTTACATTAACTATGCAAAAACAGTGCAGCCAAAGTAACGCAAAACAATAATAATAACGCTACCAGTCAAACTAACACCGAACACATAACGAAAGAACAACGAAACCAAGTAAATATGAAGCCAACAAAAATAACATAAAAAAAAATCTAAAGCTGCACTTTAAAATTGAGATAGATAAAAGTAAAGTATGAAGCAAAAAAGAAAAAGAAAAACACAGAGAAGTGAAGTAAAAGTTGTAAGTCCCAGAGCTCTTGTACATGTGACACACCCGTGTAACTGCATTTTGTGGTGCCTTTGGGGGTGTGACAGTTTTGTGGAGTTAGTGCTTTGAAACTGCGCTACGTCCAACCCTGAAGTGAAAAAGCAAAAAAAAAAAAAAAATTTAAATAAGAATGTGTAAGTAGAATTTTTGTGCAATAAAAACCACCCATCGCGGCTTAAGTGTGTTGCATACATAATGAGTTAAAAAGCAACAGCATGGCTTATGTGGTTAAAGTTTGTTTTTAAGAATGACACGTAGATAGCGCTTTCTGAGTTTGATGGGAGTGGTAAACACGATTTTGGGTCTTATAATTCTCGATAGGTCCACAAATTGCAGCTGCAGAACGCAATATCTTATAACTATAAACGAGCTAAACTTGTATATTTGTATATCAGGACTATCTCGGGAGCCGCTCGACCGATTTGGATACAATTTTTAATATAGATACTATGATTGATTCTAAGACTATCCACTTGACGGTTGCCACCTGGGGCGCTGGGGCGGTTTAAAGGGTTGCCACCTATCTCAACTTTTTTTAACTTTGTAGAAAAATATGCAAATATGGGTATCAAATGGAAGGTATTTTCAGCGACATGCCAACTAAAATATTTTCATGTATGGTTGCCAGCCAGGGTTGCCACCAGTATATTTGTATATCCGGACTATCTCGGGAACCGCTTGACCGATTTGCATGAAATTTGGCATATAGATAGCATGATTGATTCGAAGACTGTCCACTTGGAGGGTGTACAGGGTTGGAACATATCTCAATTTTTTTTTAGTTATGTAGCTAGATACGCCAATATGGGTATCAAATAACCTTCTAGCATACAAGTCACTACAGTGTTGTGAGTTCGACTCTCACAACACCGGGAAAAAAAGTCCTTGAAGAGATGTAACTCCAGTATCATCGAAACATATGTCGGCTTGTCTGGTTCCTGCAGCGCGTGGGTAAATTTTTCTCAAAAAACACATTTTCAAAAGGTATTTTCGCCGACATACCAACTGAAATATTTTCAAGTAGGGTTGCCGCCCAGGGTTACCATTTTACCGTATTGTGTTTGAATTGTATATTTTTGGGATCATATTTGGATTATTTGAGATCGTTTAGGGGTCACTTTGGGATAATTTTAGGGCTATTTTGAGATCATTTTGGGTTCAATTTTGGATTAATTTGGGACAATTTTGGGGTAATTTTCGGATCATTTTGGAGTCATTTTGGGATCATTTTTGGATCATTTTTGGTTCATTTTGGGAGAAATTTTGGGGCATTTTGGGAACATTTGAGGATCTTTTAGGGGTCGTTTTGGAATTATTTTAGGATTATTTTCGGATCATTTTGGGTACATTTAAGGGTGTTTTTGGGGTCATTTGGGAATCATTGTTGGATCATTTCGGGATCATTTTAAGGTAATTTTGTGTTCATTTTTGCATCATTTTGGAATCATCTTTGGGTCGTTTTGGGTTAAATTTCGGTTCATTTTGGTAATATTTAAGGGTCTTTTTGGGATCATTTCTGGATTATTTTGGGATTATTTTCGGGTAATTTTGGGATTATTTTGGTAAGTAAAGTTAGCGGAAAATTGATAGCACGGAGCAAGCTCGGTCACCCAGGTACTACTATTTGAATATATAATAAGAGTTAGAAACTAGAAAACTTTCGGTGATGCTCAGAGGCTAAAAATAGTTTAAATTTATAAAGAATTTTTCATACTGCATATCTCTTGAAGTATTCATGCTACTCGAATGAAAATCGGTACGAAGATATACTAAGTTAATCTTCAGCAACTACAGAAAAATGTATTATAAGGGAAAGAGGGTACTGGGGTGGAGACCGCGCTATAAACAATCTATTAATTATTTACACCATCTTTTGGTGGGTATTTACATATATTCATATATACGAGTAAGCATAACAGATGCTAATGAAACATAATTAAGGAAGATAAGGAAAAACACTCCATGACATATTACAATTCCTCAAGGAAACTCAGACTGATGATATTTGCACACGAAGAAAGCAATAAGGAAATTATGTTGTTACAATAAAAACACGAAAGCCCCAACATTTTAAGTATGTAATAACAAAAACACAAGGGCCAGCTGAAGCGGCAACTACTTAAAATGCACTCCACTGCACTCGTGCTGTGCTCTGAGTTTCGTTCTGGTGAGATCTTTGCGGGCGTGTCTGGCATAACTACTTAATGGTAGACAAGATGTTTAATTAGTGTGCATACAGTATTGCTTGCAACTTTAATGACACAGCTACAGCTTACACAAAAAAAAAAACGTGTGGACATACAGGTGCTCAGTGAAGAAATGGGACCAACAATTTTCAAAATTTCAAATTAAAAAAAAAAAAAAAATTAATTTCTATTGGTAATAATATGGTAATGAAGCTGACTGTTGTTGTAGCTTGCTGTAACATATTACGATGGAAAACTACAGATGACAATATTTTGGTAACGTTAATGTCACGCTATGAAGGCTAGATTGTTCTGTCCCTTTTTGATTAAGAGTAGCTGTAAAGTTTTTCAAAGAAATAATTAAAAAGAACTCTATTGTATATGCGAAGTTAGGCGAGCTACAGAAGCTGTAGGTAGACGTTACTGAACAAAATAATCATTTGAAGTCCTACATCAACTCCGAAAGCCTCATAATATTTCATTAGAAATATTGTGGATTTTTTTTTGTCGTACGCTCATCATAAGATGCTTACCAGCAAACAGAAGAAACAGGAAAAGAAAGCTAACAAGATGCACCTAAAAGCTCATGGGGAGCTAGAAATTTCGCAAGAAAAAAAGTTTTTGTAGAAGAAAGCAACGGCTGCAGTGAAGTGAAATGATTCTTTAAGGCAAAGTTTTACACCTTCCTGCGAGAAATGTGCTAGCTCGTGCAAGGCGGCAGCGCACAAAGAAATAATAAAGTTAGGCTGCTTGGCAACAGCAATCAGTTGGATGCACTCGCAGTTCACGAGCGGCAAAAAAAAAACGAGCAAAATATCAGCAATTCCAAGAAAAAACTTTAGTAAACTTTTCATAGCCTAACTATAGCTTCGGAAGCTGAAATATTTTTTGTTTGCGAAAATTGCACTTTTTGCCATATTTCTCTCAAGCTGTCACGGCATGTCAGCGCTCTATGTTGGCGTCATGAATTTATTGCTTCCTCTTAAAGTATGAATGTATGCAGTCTTAAAGTATTTTGAATGATAATTTTTTTTTTTTGCGTAATGGTAGCTTCCATAACTTTCTTACGCCCAAATGACAAACTTGCTCTTTCGAAATGAACGAACTTTTTGCTGACAGTAAGTAAGTTGTAATGAAGTTGATGTTGTTGTTGTCGTTGATTTCGTTACAACTGTTTAGAATGTTGTTGTTGCTAAAAATCAGCAAACGGAAAATGCAATTTTATTGCAAATAAAGATGAAAATTATAAATGAACTGCAAACAAGATTTTTCTAGTATTTTAATGACGCTGAAAAGTTCCGATGATGACATGTTTGTTCAGTAACTGCTTTAAATTTGATTTAAGATACGATTTTGCAGCCAGAACTGGTATATAAAAGAAGGAGCAAGAAAGGAATAAAAACCCCTAACTGGCCTTAAAATTACCCAAAAATTATCTCAAAACTATGCCAAAATGGCCTTAAAATAATCCTAAAAAGACGTTTAAATGATCCCTAAACGACACTTAATGACCCCAAAATAATTCGAAAATGACCCCAATATTATCCCAAAATGATCCAAAATAGCCCCAAAAATAATCCCAAAATTATACATACATGATCCCAAAATGATGCTAAAATAATCAAAATATGATGCCAAAATTACCCCAAAGAAAGGCGTGAGTACCAAGTACTCGTGAGGTTTGATGTGTAAACATGTGTATTCTGCATGAAACTTCATTTCATAAATGACTCGCCTATGAGTCATTTTTGACTAATCAATTAGTAATTTTTGACTTATCAATGAGTCATTTTTTACTCATTAATGAGTCCTTTTTGACTTATCAATGAGTCATTTATGACTCATTAATGAGTCCTTTTTGACTTATCAATGAGTCATTTATGACTCATTCACGAGTAGTTTCTGACTCTTCCACAAGTCATTTATGAATACAACTACAATATACCCTACCTATACTGCCTACAACTACAAACAGACAGACAGACAGATGGACAGACGCACCTGGCTAAATCAACTCATCTCGTCATCCTGATCATTTCGGTGTTCTTATTGATGGGTCCATCTCTTCTTCTTCTCATACTTACAAACATCGAACCAAAGTTATAATACCATTTCATCTTCATGAAAGGTATAATGATGATGAAAGTGGCTCCTAAGTAAAGATTAAAATTATGCTTGAACACCAGAAATAAAACAACTTCTGGGAAAATCACTAATAATCACACTCTACATAGGTACTTTTCCTCCTGGGTTAACCATTAACTATATGAAAGTCTTTGCACTTTGCTATTCGTACAATCGATGATCGCAAAATCACTGCCAAAAGTACATTCCAAAAACCAAATGGCTTTAAAAGCACCTCAATGTTTTTTTTATCATTTAAAAAATATCTTTATTTTGTTACTTTTGTGGTTATCTCTGTGTGTATGTTGTGGTGTGCAGAAGCACTTTTTCAGCAGCAAAATATTTGAAACAAAAAAACCATTTGGCGAACAACGTAGAAGATAACTTTTTCTCTTAAATTAAAGTTGGTCACTCTAACATTTTTTGTTATCGTATTCATTTGGTTTTGCATTGATTTTCGTTTTATCGGTTTTGGGTGCAGTGTAAGCATTGGCCCTAATCGATTTGGTTTGCGATTGTTCACAGGTGATGCAAGAGTATTAAAAGTCTATGTACCCTGTAGGGAACTCTACCAAGTGGTTGGAACTACTTACTAGTTGAAGTCGCTGAGCGTTTGGGAATATCAGGCTTCCCGGCCTAACGAACCCATTTCATCATAGTCAAAAAAAAAATGTGAGCGAGAAGTTTATTGTTTTTGAATTAGCTGACAGTCGAGCATTTGCTCATACAAGACGAGCTTTGAACCAGAGTTGCACTTGGCACACTCTCTAAATAAATTCTTAGCAGCAACTTTATTAGAGCTTTCGTTAGAAGATCCTGATGACACTTTCCAAATGTTACGTGCCGGTTGGGTAGGACGATATACTTTAACTTCAAACGAAAATGTCCCAGTTTATTTTTATACCCAGCGTACTAGTATTAGTACACATAACGGTACTACGTAACGGCACAAAATAATCGAGATAGATATAGAGTTCCTTATATGAAAGTTCTTAGGTTGAAAAGAGGAGTTAATTAAGGCATGTCCGTCTGTCTATCCGTCTGTCCATGTATCCGATAACTTGAGTAAAAATTTAGATATTTGCATGAAATTTTATATACAGTTTACTTTCTGGCCAAGGTAGGTTGCTATTGAAAATGGGCGATAACGAATGATAACCACGCCCCCTTTTTCGATATCGAAAATTTCGACAATCACATAAATTGACATATCTCGGTAGCTGAAATGGCTAAAATGATATAAATTTATAGGTGAATCCCCCTGGTCATTATATAATGATTTTTGGTAAATCTTTTAAGGTGGGCGTGGCACCGCACACTTTTCAGGGAGGCATATTTGAAAATTTCACGGGTCATAACTTTTAAACTGATTACGGGAGAACGATGAAAATTGGCACAAAGCATACTAGTATCAGTGGAAGTATACCTGATAAAATTGGATAAAATCGCCCTCCAACCACGCCCACTTTCGATATCGAAAGCTTCGAAAATCACATAAATTGATATAATTCGGTAACGGAAATGGCTAAAATGATATAGTTTGGTAGGATGAGCCTATTCTAATATGATTTTTTGGATAAATTTTTAAAAGT
>CAXKVI010000784.1:5000-17500 GCA_964058755.1 Campiglossa producta | reverse complement strand
CAAACATAGCTTGTTGACTAAATAGAGAAATCCGGTTATGCTGCTGCCGCTACTTAAGCTATCACGAAAGTTCAACTGACGAACACAAATTTGGCCTTCGCACATACATAACGTTGCTTTTGGATAAGTTTTGTGAAAAGGAAGCGACTATTGTATAATTTTTTTAAATTAAAATTACATTACAATGACCAGAAACAAAAATCTAAAAACTATTTTCGTTTCGTAAATATCTTTATTTTAGAGCTATTTAGTCGCTCCAAACGAAGACTAACACGGTTCAGTTTTCTGCGTCGAAGACTAACACAGTTCGCATAGATGTGAACTGTATTAGTCTTCGACGCAGAGAACGAAGTGTGTTAGTCTTCCACGCTAACTGAACCGTATAAGACTTCGTTGGGAGCGAGTTATAAAATATCACCCAGAATTAGATTAATACTTTTTTTATAACTAGTATTGCCTGTGATCGAAAATTCGTCCAATAAAATCTGGTGGTGGTGACTGGAGGGGTCGTGGGGTCCCTCGCCCCGTACCCCCATCCTTAAATTTCGGGTACGCCTCTGAAAATATACCACATATACCTCAGTTTTTCCAATTTCCTTTCCATCGGTGCATATTTCATTCAAATCGGTCAAACATTTCGCTCACAGGAGGTTGTTAAAGTTTTTCATGTCGCGTATTTATATATAGATAGATAGATAATTCAGAAAAAGAAAGACATTTAAGTATCTCGCTGAATATTTAAGCCGTGACGTCATGGTAGTGTAATCTTCACAACGCACAGTGATTCGGGCCCATGCATTTTTTGGAAAGCAAGGAGTGGTCCTTGGTCATTGATATTTTACACACACGTCATTGTATGTGAGCTAAGTTAGAGCATATTACGAACATGTTCAAACAACATCCATACTTTTTGTTGGTGAGAACTTGCCGGCAGTCTATTCATAACTTCTGTATTGGTACAAATTTTATCACTTTTCCTAGAAAACAAAAATATATACTTTCTGTTATCATTATTTTGTGCTTCTTCTGCTTAATCTTAAGTCATACATAGTATAGCAACATCTATTATTTGTTTTTCTAAGTTTACATATTCCCCAACGAAAAAATTTTTACGTATAAGTCTTGTCGCTTTTATGAAAATTGGATGACTTTTCGTTATTACATCAAGGGGGGCAAATAGGGGCAAAATTCTTTTTTTGGAATCGATAGAAAATATTCCAAATATTTATTTTATTATAGTTAGAACGTGTGGCACGTTGTAGTACCCAAATTTTTTGTCAAAAAAATTTCGTAGATAATTTTTTTATTGTTGCCGTTGCTCATCACATCGACTGCAGCTTACAGAGATATACGTTCCTCTCACCCTTTTTTTTCAAGAGCGAAAGGCTCAGTCACGCGGCTAATTGCAAGCATCATGCGATGAGTTCAGCTAATATTACTGAATCAAGGGAAAAAAACAACAAAACCGTAAAATTACATAGCAAACATGAACACAGATAATAACCCGAATCTGAAAAAGAAAAGCAAAAAGATACAGATAATAAAAAATTTCGACTTTTAATGACACAAAACTGCAAAACTAAAATGTGCAATTCAGAATTCTGAAAGATAGTGGCATATAAATTACAATAAAAATAGTAATTCAAAACAAAAGCAATAAGAAAGTTAAATCAATTGCACATCGAGAAGATTAGAAAGTCTGAGTAAAACATTTTAAATAAATTTAGTGTTAAAGCAAAAACGCGAAAATAGTTTAATAAATAATTGTGATGAAAAAAAGTACAAAGCTAGAGCAAAAACTCTTTTCGAACAACCAAAAAAAAAAAAAAAAAAATACGAAAATATGTAAATAGCAAAATAGCAACAAAGTATTAATTGTGTCACGTGCGCGCTATAAAGGCGCTGATAAGAAAAAAAAACTGCGAACATACCAAACGATATGCAAAACGAACATAAAAAACTCCAAAGAAGCAAGTTTATAACTGTATAACCAGTTGTGAGTTTGAAAAAATTTTTTTTACTGGATTTTCCTTATTCTTCCTTCTTCATATAAGAAATGAAATTCGGTAATCCCCGTAAACTTTTTTTGTCAATGAACACATCTAATTTGGTAGGTTCAATTGGCTGCATCAGAGGCACACTTAGGCCAGTTTTGAAAGGCCCGTTGTGGTACCACCAACACCAGGAAAGTCAGTTCCGGAACTCGGCGATATGCAAATTTCCCGAGTTGTCGAGATTTTCCACATAGCGGAGTCCCGGGACTGACACTCATAAACCGACATCGTTACTCCTACTCGAACCACTTAGATGACTTTATGAAAGCAGTCAAGTCTTTTATGTCCAGATCCGCGAGACGTAGCGTAGACTATCCAGGAAAAGAACTCCCAAAAAGCGCATTCTCGCGCCGCTTAAAGTCAGGCAGTTGCAGATGAGGTGCTCAACCGTTTCATCCTCCTCAGAATCTTTACAGCTCCTGCAGCACTGTCTGTAGGGAACACCCACATAGCCTTGCTGCTTGCCTTCAAATAAGGCCGTGCCTGATTAAAACCCTTATTAATATGGAGATTTCCCTCCTACTTGGGGCATAACTGTGTCTAAATCTTTCTAGGTCCCATTTGGCCAGATTTGTTTGGATATCCGACACTTTGGGGATTGTAGCCATATTTGTGTGTGAAAAACGGCAAACTGCGCTTTTTATCCTGAAGAACCTCCAGATTAAAAATTACAAAAATATTCAGATTTTAAGTCGAAAATATTCAGATTTAAGTAGATATTGAACACCGGTTTTAAAATTCAACCCATCGTTAAATAAAAGAAAATTTCTTCGGCAAAAAATATTTCTTTTTCAACATAATAGGACTTTGCAGAGTTCTTGAAGTAATCATTTCTTTAAGTGATAACCCCATTATTCCCCTCAATGTCTCTGTTTTCTCGGGACCCGACGATCATTGAGCGTTTTTTCAGAGTTGAAAGTTTTGTTGTGTTATGTTTTGTTATGTAATGTTATGTTATGATATGTTATAATATGTTATGATATGTTATGTTATGTTATGTAATGTTATGCTATGTTATGTTATATTATGTTATGTTATGTTGTGTTAACTTATGTTATGTTATGTAATGTAACGTTGTATTATGTTTTGTTATGTTATGTTATGTTATGTTTTTTCCTCAGCCCTTTTCAATTTAAAGTTTGTAGTATCTCAATTTTAACTTAAAACATACAAAGAAATGTGATCTTAATTTTACGGACGTTCTTTTCAAGGCTGAAACTTTTTTGTCACGCACTACAGGGTATATAGAAAAGCCAAACCAAAGAAATACATAGAAAAGCTCATATCAGAAGCAGCTTCGCCAGCCTTCGTACTTAAAAGTTTTAACTATTAAGCCGCTCATGCAACGTCGCTGTTACTTCCGCTGCCACATTGCTGTTGTACCTCTCCCTTTGGAAACATTTGGTTTGGTGTTGAAATTGCATTTGGGCGTGAATATGGCACTGGCAACTCTGACAACTGCAGAAACTGCGATAAATTTCAGTTGCAGCCATTGCAGTCAAAGCAACAGTAACACTTGCAAAAAATCCAAATAACATTGGGCAATGCAAAAGAGGCAAACAAAAATATATTGCATTCGAAAGATAAGCGACGGAAACTTTTCAGCAAACACAAACTTGGCTGATTGCGTGTTGTGGACTGTTAGTGCCAGTGTAAAGGCGACAGTAGCAGCACATGCAGCTTGGTTGGGCTCGCAACGCGTGAACAATAGTGTAATTGCTGTTGTTTTCAACGTGTGTGTGCAGCCATGAAAAGTTGAAAAGTTACCACAGAAAAAGAAAAAAAAAAAAAACAAAGAAAAAAACTTGTTCCACTTTCTCGACAAAGCGATTCGCACATCATTACATTTGTTTGTGGTGGCAATCAGCAAATAATAAAAAAATAATACATAAAAGCGGTCCATTGTTGTGCCTTCTTTGCAACACTTTCGCTACTCTAAAATCTCTCTCTCAGAAAAAAATGCGAAAAACACTAGGTCGAATGTACTTATTTGCTGCAAATGTAGGATAAGCTCAAACCATTTTTGTGGCAGCAATGAAAAGTTGTTGCAGCTGTGGTCTGTTGTTTTGTTGGCCTGCCTTTTGTTGTTGTGTTGACTATTTTGTGGTTGTAAGCGCATATAATCGTTCATAAATCATTAAAGCAATAGCATTTGAGCATGTTTTTGTGTGTTGGGAAACGTTTTTCTGCTATTAACTTTTAGCGCAAGTACTGGGTGTTACTCATACGCCATGTAGCACCAAACACAGCGCAGAATCAAATTAAAGTTTTTTAGATTTGGTTTCCTGCGCATTTCCTAATGTCTACACATAATTATGACTTTCTAAACTTAGAGATAGCGAATTTTGGAAACTTTTCTTGAACGTTTGAATACTAGTTCAAAAGGTTTCGAGAGAATGGTTTCAAGTCAAAGTTAAAATTTTGGTAATTATTTGAAGTTTTTCGGCCTTTTTGTTTTAAACAAAAATACGATGTTAATGTTGTGAACTTTTTGAAAATCTTTCGAGCTTCTGCTCTGGTTAGTATTAGAAATCCTAGTAGTTTTTTGAAGTGCCAACTTCAACCTTTTTTATGGTACTGTAAAATTTTCAGCAAGCTACGCCATTGAGTTGTGAGAGCACTATGATCGCACTGACCAATCAATGGATGTCGTTGGTTATGCTCAGTCACTTATTTGCAAGCAACGACTCAACAAGAAACGCCTTTGCAAAGAGGGCCAAGTCAATAAATTTAGCGCTATGAACTCTTCATTGCTCTTCGAGTGTATGCCTACTTCCCAAATTCTTATTAAGTTTTTATACAATATGAAACAGGCTTTCTCGATTCCAAAGGCTTCCACTTAGAATATATCGTCGCTCGCGTGCCAGAGGCATGAATGTGCAAATTTTCCAGATTTGAGTTAATAGGCTCACTTGATCAACCTCTCGTTTCTCTACGATTCACGAAAATACTGGGTTTCTAAAGTACAAGGAACCCCCGGAAATTTGTAATGCCATTATCATGAATGTGTAGTTCGATCTCTGAAAATTGTGCCAAAAAAAACGATTGTTCTATACATTTAAGTTTCTGGCGCAACAAAAATGTTTAAAACCTGAAGTTTAGAATTTTTTTAAATTTTTGGTTTGCCAGAAACATGAATGTGTAGCAAATTTGTGACGTATACGCCATGGTGTCCCTTGTTGAGTACAACACATTCATATTTCTGGCAAAACGAAAATTTTAAAATATTTAAAAATTCAATTTTCAAACATTTTCGTTGCGCCGAACGAAAATCTGTGTACTGCACATTTATGTTTCCGGCACAACGAAAATTAAAAAACAATTTTTTCGGAAATTTTTAAAAGATGAATGTGCTGAATCTCGAGCATTTGCAGGAATATTAACGTAAAAATTATATCAGTGGAAAGAGTATAAGGAGAATATAACATGCAAAAATATATTTATATCAAAAACTAAAATTTAAAATTTTGCTTGAGGAATAAACTTTCAAATACGATTTCCCAAAATTTTAATTTTGGCATATTCATGCTTCTGGAAAGCGAGCGACGATAAGCACTTTGTGAGTTTGGATGAAGGGTTGAAAATGCGAGTGAGAGGAATCCTGACTCTACACGTTATGGTCAGAGTGTATTTGTATGTCTATACATAGTGAAATAGCCCTCTCTTTACAAGCTTTGTCCCTTCTCAGTTCCTTAAGCTTTTGACCTAATGCACGCTTCCTTTCCTGACTCTGCTTAATTTAGTTTACCGTGCTTTGAAAGCTTCCATTGTCAAACAGAAGATTCACAAATGCACCGGCTAGCCGAAACTTTCGCTATCGAGGCGAAGCCAGCAGTTAGGACAAACCTATCCTAAAACCTCCTTTCAAACTTCAAAGAGATTGAAGAAAATTCTGATGCTTGTATATAACTGCAGCCATGTTCAGGGTACTCTTATAATCTCATTTTTGCAGGTAAACAAATCTAGACATTTACTCCACTGGTACAGTTCACTTTGTGACTTTTTTAACTTCCGCAGCTTTTCTTTTCAATATCTACTTGTTGATAACTTTGTCTACCTGTTCGTTTGCTTGCCTATCTATATATGTATGTGCCCTTCATGAGAGTATTAGTCTGATTATTGCACAAAATGGCTCAACACAAGAAATAAGGTTTTGTTTGAAAAGTTGAATGACTTTTTTGCATCTCTCTGTCAGATATTGTACAAAGTTTAATGTCGCGCTGTCAGGTGTTTTTGTATTTGATAATGTGATTGATTGATTATTCAGCTGTTTTAGCTGCTTAAAGTGGCCGTGATTAAGTTCAGTTAAAATTATCAGTTGAATGAAATGTGTCAATATAAATACGATATATGTACATATACGGTCATGGCCAACGAATAGCGAATTATGCCAAAGCAAGTAGCTAATAAAATATATACATATGTACATATATGTATCCATATATAGCTAACCAAATACCCAAAATTTTTGCTACATCTGACAGTTGCTTCAAAATCTACTCCTCTTATCAATTTTATCTGTAAATAAAAAACACTCAGTATAAATGCAAAGTAGTCCTTCCCACAATAAAGTAAATTTACACACAAATACCATCACAAAAGTTTACAATTAA
Organism: Campiglossa producta; assembly: GCA_964058755.1. Classification (NCBI taxonomy): domain Eukaryota; kingdom Metazoa; phylum Arthropoda; class Insecta; order Diptera; family Tephritidae; genus Campiglossa; species Campiglossa producta. The sequence goes on along the minus strand of CAXKVI010000784.1, from coordinate 10,833 downwards.
AATTATGATTTTAAATGCAAAATAACTTTGGAATTTTGAACAAAAAACATTGTCTTAATATTTTGACACGCAACAAAAATAACACTTAACAGAAAATAAAGCTTGGAGCCATCAGCTAGCCTCAGTTTTGTATTTATGCCATAAAAACTTTGTTGTTATAAAATTAAATTTTTGCTGCACAAAAAGTGTCAGCATAGTGTTAAAATATCAGTGACACTTTGAGCAAAAATAACAGAACATAACAAAAAAGTAATAAATTGTTGATAGAGTACGGTCAGTAACTAAAAAAAAAACGTCAACATTATCAGCAATTCTAGGCACGTTGAGTTAGAGAATTAAAGCTGCAAACAAAACTTTGTTTAAATATAGTAAAAAGTTTTACCCACAAGAAAACGTGCAGTGTGGAGTTTTTGTAAACAATGCAATGAAGACAGCAATAATGTTATCAAAATGATTAAAATGCATAAAAGCTAAATTGAAAAATAACAAAATTGTATGTTTTTTGTTTTGTTAACAAATTAAAGTAAATTTTTTATTTCAAGTTACCACAATTTGTGACTGCTTTTTTAATTTGTATGAAAGTTTTAGTTTATTTTTTTTTAATTTATTACATTTTTTATTTATTTTTTTATTTTATTTTATTTTATTTTATTTTAATTTTTTATTTTTTTATTTTTTGTTTTATTTTGTTTTAATTAATTTTTTTATTTTATTTTATTTTTTTGTTTGTTTTAAATTATTTTTCTATTTTATTCATTTTTTATTTATTTTATTTTTTTTTATTTTGGTTTAATTTTATTTTATTTTACTTCATATTATATATTTTTTTTCATTTTCATTTTCATTTTTATTATTTTATTTTATTTTTATTTTTAGTTTTATTTTATTTTATTCATTTAAATTTTTTTTTGTGTTCGTGGAAGGGAAATGCTTTATGCACTAACCGGGATTAAACCCTCGTTACTAGATGCTCTAGCAGCGGGACTCCCTTTTTATCTTGAAGTATACGCACTAAAACCTAACCTCCCAGGGCCCGCGCATTCTTCCTAACCTGCGACCGCGCTTAACATTACTTCAGGTAAGGAAGCGCGTTACGTGAGCCCTTTGGCTACTTCACACTAACTGGCTAGACAACCGTCTTCCCGCGTATCTCTGACGATAGACTATATCCCATCTGTCATTTTCGCAGGGCATCTTGCGAATGATACTGCCCGGGGAAAGCTCACCAATTGTCTCCTCCACACGTCTTCTTTCTTGAGGGAATTGCTCGCATTCGAAAAAGATGTGGCGTACGTCGTCTATGGCTCCACAGTGGGTGCAGTTCGGGGTTTGGACCGCTCAATAATGAGGTAATAATATGGGTCTTATCATTGTACAAAAAAAAATATTTTACATGGAAACATTCTTTTTTGGCACTCGTCAAATTATTTAAGTAAGTTCTAAACAGAGGTCTCGATGTCGATTTGGAAAGAATTTTCCCCTCTAGTGCAAAGTTTCGGAGTCTGCAAAATTTTCGCTCAAGATTTTCGTCTTGGGTAGTGGCGCAAGAACTTCGCAGTTGAGGCTTCCGACCGCTATACTTTTCATCCGGAAAGTATCTCACTTTCACTTCAGGGCTATGCTTCGAATATGTAGACTTTTGCACTTTTATAAAATACATACATTTCGAGTTCAAATAAGCTGGAAATTATTCTTCTGTAAAAAGTTTACCACAATTAAATTTTACTACAATCGATATGTGTGAAATTAAGTAAACATTTTGCAGAATTTTTCAAAGAATTGGCAATCAGCAAATGAACATTAACAAAGAACAATGAATGAATGCAAAAATTCCAACAAAAACAAAGAAACACAAACCTGAACAGCGCAACATATGAAAACCATTAAATGAAATCAGAAACAATTTGAAAGGTATGTCGAGTTCTAGTGAAGTTTAACGTTATATACCTTGCTGTGAGTGAAATCAAAACAAAATTTAATTTTATTTTATTTTATTTTATTTTATTTTATTTTATTTTATTTTATTTTATTTTATTTTATTTTATTTTATTTTATTTTATTTTATTTTATTTTATTTTATTTTATTTTATTTTATTTTATTTTATTTTATTTTATTTTATTTTATTTTATTTTATTTTATTTTATTTTATTTTATTTTATTTTATTTTATTTTATTTTATTTTATTTTATTTTATTTTATTTTATTTTATTTTATTTTATTTTATTTTATTTTATTTTATTTTATTTTATTTTATTTTATTTATATTTAAATTTTATTTTTCTTACCTATAGTTTATTTAATATGGTTCTGCATAGGCCAAGCAGACTCGGCTTATTCCTTTGTGTACTCTCGCCCGGAAATGAATCGATTCCTTGGTGATACCTAAGCGCAACTGGGTATAGAAATGGTGATTTAGCAAAGAAATTTAATAGAGAATTGCAAACAATGTCGCAAAAAAGAGAATTAAGCAAAAATTTAAAGAATATGCATAAAAATGATTTCGCAATTTACAATCGACATATGTATATCTACTACTTTTGGCACAAAATTCCATGCTTCACTGATAAAATTGCCTAAATTTTTTCATTCCATATCAGTTAAGTATGTTTTTGTGGATACGCTTCATTTCGTAAACTGTGTACTTTACTCGACTGTTTTTTAGTATTCATTTTCATTCGAATTGTTAGTATTCGGCCTTAAATTTTTGTTCTCACTACTATAGAGAGTCAACTTTATTGGACACTTGTGTATAATTCCATTTAACAGCTGGGAGAACAAGTTTTTTTGTGCAGTTTCAGTGTCAGACATACTTTTGTTTTTATTACTCCTTTGGGAATGTGAATAGTTTGAACGTTTTGTTTTAGGTAAATACATTAGTTGAAAAAGAAAATTAGAAGTTAAAAGCACAAAATCATGGTTTCTTCTAAAACCTACAAATTAAATTTTTTTTTTTTCCGCCAGATGCTGTTAAAAATAATGCATTAAATAACCCATTTGCAGTACTACATTCAAGTACATATTTCATTACGTTGCCTTTCATTTTGTTATCAGAAAATTCAATTTATTTCTCATATTTCATGCAACGGCAACATATGTATTGCAAGGTATGGCGGGAATGCGGGTGGTCGCAGTTGTGCATGCACGCAACTTCAAAATGCGACAATATGGTGCACGAAACCACAAATGCCGTGAAGTGGAACTATTGCAGGGTTTCCGCATATTGTTTTTCTTTCGCTGATTCATCCTTATAAGCACACTCACACACACACAGACCACCTTTGTGAATGTGCGCGTACTGTAGAAAATTGAATTTTGAACGTTGCCTGTAAAGCGAAAGAAAAGTGACGAGATGAAGTGAGAAGTGAACGAAATCACATGAAAGAATGCAAAAGTTAATGGTTCTGCAACAGTTCCGCGACTAAAAGTTTAAACTTATAAAATTAGATATTTTGCAGTAAAATGGTAAAGAGTTTCAACGCAAATAAATCAAGTACAACGGCTAAATAAAAAAAACTTTCTTTTTGGTAGCATATCTAGAAACAATCCGCTAAAGAAGGATAGGAAGAAGAAGACAAAGGAGAATAGGAAGTGGAAGAAGGAAATCAAGTAGACGAGAAAAGGCGAATAAAAACAGCTTAGGGGTCTTGGGATATCGCCAGGGTATTACTTGAATTACCTTCTGAGGGCGTAAATGTTTCTAGATCTTTTAAGCCCCCAGGCCAGGTTTGTTTGAATATCCAGTACCCTGGAGATAGTAGCCATCTTTCGTTGGCTTGACGAGTGTGTGCTCTTTCAGCATTAGTTTGCATGTGCAAACGGCATACCGAAGCGCTCTTTACCGCGAAGAACTTTCTTAGTCGTGCTCTGCCTAGCAAGTTCGTCTGCCCTACAGTGTTCTTCAATGTCCCTGTGTTCCGATAACGATGTGAGCTTAACGCAGTTCTGTTGGGCCATCTCTTGAAGAGATCGACGACAGCTGAGCGTCAGTTCAGAGTTGAACGAATAAGGGCCAAGAGCTTTGATGGCCGCCTGGATGTCGCTGACAATAACGATATCCTCGCCGATAGCGCGTTTACTTATCCAAATCGCTGCATCCAAGATTGCTGAGACTTCAGGCTGGAAGATGCTGCAATGATCAGGTAATCTGAAGTAGAGCTCAAGTTCCAGATCCCTTGAATAAATCCCTCTTCCAACTCTGCCGTCTAGCTTCGAGCCGTCAGTGTAAACATTCCTCCCTGCTGGGAAGCAGCTGTCTCCAACTGTTGTGGTGTAAAAGTAGGGGTGTAAAAGTAGGTCGCCTCCCCGTTGGTGCACCCTGGGTAACGCTAAATGACCTACATGGCCTACACGGCTAGTTTCTTGTATTGCCGGTTCTACGAGAACGGTACCAGTACTTGTGCTGTACCCATCGTGCCGAAACGATCCGGGCCGTTTTCTTATATCGACCCGGCCAAGAGCAATACACTCGGGGTGACCCTGTCTGACATTTAGGCAGGCCTACACCTCGCTACAACAACAACAACAACAACAACAACAACAACAACAACAACAACAACAACAACAACAACAACAACAACAACAACAACAACTGTTGTGGTTGCACAACGATCTGTGCTCAGAGGAAGAAAACTGTAGATCCCAGAATAGTAGAGTACCCAGTAGTGCTTGCGCCCCAGCCGGACGTTTCGCTTAGACGCAAAGCCGTTGCTGCTGCTGTCCGGAGAGGTTCGTTGGCCATTGTGCTCATTCTGGATCTGTGGACTTTCCCAAATAATTCAGGTTTGTTGCCTTCCTCAGCGCAGGCCATCATACCACGACTCCATACAGCATAATTGGAGGGATAATCGGAGTGTAGATCCATCTGCATAATATAGGGCTGAGTCGTCAGTTTTTGCCAATGGCTCTTTTGCAAGTGCAAAGTGCAATGCAAACTTTCTTTTGGCGCTAAATCATATTCTAATTCCAGTCAGCTCTATCAGCCAAGTTCAGGCGCACGCCATTTAGCTCTGTTAGGTTTAACGGTGGTATTTTGTACCGGTTTGTATAAGGGACAAACTCCAATTTTCCCGGGTTGATACTAAGCACGCATCGAGAAGGCCATTAGGAAATTTCTCGCAGTGCAGCTGCAGTTGTACTGGTTACATGATATAGGCCTTGAAGGAACATTTTCCCATCTAATAAATTTTTGTCTGAATTTTAATCAACTGCGAAAAATCAGCAGTATCACAAAAAAAAAGTGTAAAATATGCTACAAAGTAGTAAAAAACGCAATTTTCAGAAGGCGTCAGGCAACTAAAAGTTCTCCCTAATAGAAGCAGGCAACAGCTGCTGATTTTTATTAATGTGCAGGTGGAACGGAAGCCCAAGGAACATAAATTAAATTGCTAAAGATAACAAATGCCAGGTGAAAATGAAAACGAGGCGAGATGCCGGTAAAACCACTTGACTAACGGAAATACAGGAAACCGCAATGGCAGCGGAAGTATGCAACGTCGCAACAAAATATTCGTAAATTAAAAGTTCCTTTATTTTAATTTATTTGTTGCACAAGAACAAAGCAGGCGCGCCCCACAGCATTTAATTAAGAAATGAACGAATTCGCAAATGCAACGCGTCTCAACTACTCACTGCCCCTTTTTTGGAAATTTCACACTTTTCATTAATATTGGCAATTTATAAACGTGCAGCGTGAACGAGCCATAGCACATAAAGCGCGTACACCACGGCGTATACGTAACCGAAAACGGCTGTCGAGCAACGCGCAAGTGAATTGCTTTAGTTGTTGTTATAGCTGCTGCTGCACTTTATTTACAACATACAAAAAGTTTTTTT